>JAWNNO010005222.1:0-23912 GCA_035044985.1 Lordiphosa fenestrarum | reverse complement strand
CAAGCCCGACTATAACATACTCTGTACCAAGAAATTTTGTCTTTTGATCATAACTCGAAAACCGTTCATCCGATCTTCTTCATTCCTTTGGCGGATCGATAAGTTATTCTAATAACTAAATATGTCCAGAAGGAACAAGCCATCTATCTTCAAAACTGTGGGAGATATGACGTTTTTTCTAAATTGCGGGGGCGGGAGGGGGCGTGGCCAAAATTGAAAATAAACTTGATCTGCCTGCAGACATAAGAAGCATATGTCCCATACACGTCAAACCTCTATCTCTTATCATCTCTGAGATCTGTGCGTTCATACGGACAGACGGACATGGCTATATCGACTCGGCTGTTGATGCTGATCAAGAATATATATACTTTATGGGGTCGGAGATGCTTCCTTCTGGATGTTACATACTTTTGCACAAACTTATAATACTCTATGTACCTACGGTACAGAGTATAATTACGAAAACTCGCACATACATTTTTTTATGTATCTCTCGGTTTAAGCAAAAGTACTTCCTTTAATATATTAAAAAAACACAAAACATAAATAAAATCTTAAATAAAGAATTGCAAGTCTTTGAGCAGTTCCAATATTATACCAAAACTCATTCCAATGTTTTAAAACTCTGGGAGTGACAGGGACTATTCTGTGTTTTTTGTTTTCTTCATAGGATGTACAAATTGCGTTTAAAACTTAGTCAAAAATCGTCTCGAAAGAAGCAAAAGTGGCACAAAAAACTCAGTCGAGAGCATTTGACATGATTGCTATAAAAACAAAGATTTTTTATTGACATCTATCAAAAAATTGCTTAAAAAAGAGCTAAGCTCTAGTATATATCCATTTCTTGAGAGAAGTAAAGTGAAAAACCTACCACAAAAGCTATTTTTGAGCATCTTAAATGAACCACCTTATAGTCCCGATTTATAATCAATTATTAGTACTTGATTCTTCATGTTTAGAACAGAAATGAAAGGAAAAAGAGCTTAAATTTCGCATACAAGTTCCATCAAAAGAACTGAATCTTAATTGAATGCCAGTGCAACGACTAGGACAAGTACAATTACATGTCAGACGACACTCATCAGCCATTGGGTAAGACTTCACTGTACTAAACATTCTCATTTGATTTTAATTTAGAAATTGTACAACCCATTTATTTCTCTCTCTCTCTAGCCTAGACAGTGTGCGTGTCTGGGTCAGCCACAATATACGACCCCTGGCTATGTACTTCAATTAATGGCTCGTGACGCGTACCTCACCAAACGAAGAAACGAAATAGGGAAACCACTTGTATCCCGTTTCTTTGACACTCCAGTTTTCCCATTTCATTTTTATTACATCGAAGCGCTCCTTCGCGTGCAATGCGTATGCCGGTTGTTAGTTACTTTAAACCATGGGAGCCCCGAAGGTTCTGTCCCACCCCGTCAGCATGAGTATTAACAGCATTTGTCGTTTACATTTTTAATGCCACGCTCGGAGACTTTCATTTAAGTGGGGTAATTGCATTTATTGCAACTACACATACAATACTTGTGGAAGACAAGGGGCCGGACCAGATAAATGGAGGACATGTCGTAGTCTGATGTATTACTAAGTCGATGAATATGAACAGGTGTGGATAAGAGGCCATGTAAAGTGTTTAAACATACTAACAGATCTATGACTAGAAAGTAAAATATTAATTGTGTGTCTATAATATGTTTAGATTGCGATTTTCGTTTAATTTCAACCACTTTTTGAGTTGGCGTTGTTTTGAGCGAAAAGCCAAGCTCTCTTGCTGGGAGGACGAGCTGAACTTAACCCAAGAATCATTCCAAGAAAGTTTAAAATCTTTGTAAGAATTAGCGCAAGAACAATTTATATGGTTTCCATAATTGCAACCTTAATTTCAAAACGAAGAACCCATTTGTCTAGACCCAATGTTGAAAGGCTGAAAGAGTTAATGTAAAGTCAAGATACTTAGCTTCCGGGTCATCCAGAAAAGAAGCATAAAAGCCCAGTGATTCGACAATCTAATTTAAGCTGAAAATTGTTAAACTATTTTATTCTAATTTTCTAACCAACCTTAACTTAATTTATTTTGTTTTGGATCCAGAGCAGAATTTTATTTTAAGCCTACGACTACGAAAATTATAAATTTCGCACACATACTGATACTGAATTGAGTCTACCATCTGCCAAAAAGTATACACCAATATATTTCTGGGCATTTCGCATATTGACCCCCGCTTGTAATCCTCAAGTTTATATTTCGTGTACTGAAAATTCGGGGTTTTAATATGTTTTTATACTCTGTACCGTAGGTACATAGAGTATTATAAGTTTGTGCAAAAGTATGTAACATCCAGAAGGAAGCATCTCCGACCCCATAACGTATATATATTCTTGATCAGCATCAACAGCCGAGTCGATATAGCCATGTCCGTCTGTCCGTCTGTCTGTCTGTCCGTATGAACGCACAGATCTCAGAGATGGTATGAGATAGAAGTTTGACGTGTATGGGACATATGCTTCTTATGTCTGCAGGCAGATCAAGTTTATTTTCAATTTTGGCCACGCCCCCTCCCGCCCCCGCAATTTAGAAAAAAACGTCATATCTCCCACAGTTTTGAAGATAGATGGCTTGTTCCTTCTGGTCATATTTAGTTATTAGAATAACTTATCGATCCGCCAAAGGAATGAAGAAGATCGGATGAACGGTTTTCGAGTTATGATCAAAAGACAAAATTTCTTGGTACAGAGTATGTTATAGTCGGGCTTGACCGACTTTCTTTCTTGTTATTAATTAATTTTAAGCAGAGGTCGCAATAATCGGTCTCTTGTTCGTGTTTGTTGTCGGAGAAAACAACCGCTCATTCACTGACACGATGCGTAACTGTTGCGAAAAAACACACAAACTTCGTTCTTCTTTGGCTTGCTCTTCGCTCAACCGCCGACCGCTTTTGGTCGCTCGCTCGGCTCAGTGTTCACTCGAGACCTTTTCGGTCGTAAAAACTCGGCAAATGGTCTTTTGCGCATGTATGTATGCATGTGAGTTGCGCGTGGGGATAGCTAGGCGTGGATGGGCAAAACAAAAGAGCGCCATATCACCTTCTCCCTTCCTCTTTAATGCTTTGCCTGTGACGAAATTCTAAGGCAACAACATAAGGCAAATGCAACAACAAAAATAAAAACCTTTTTTGCTGACTTTTTCCTTGCTTCGCTCACTTACTGACTCTCAGTAGCTGAACAACAACCGGTTCTGTTCGCTTCGCGCGGTCCGTAAAAGACCGACTCGTGTGTTGCGCTCAACCCGAAACCGAAGAGCGAGAACACGAAAGAAACGAAAAAGAGGGTTGCTGGTCAGACACTGAGCGATGCCGTTTCATTTTTTTCGGTCTTTGTTGTGAGCAGACCGCGCAGAAAATTTTGGTTGAGCAGCGTTTGAGACCTTCTGATTTTAAGGCAAGTAGAGAGAATAGTAAAATCCATTGTGAATTTAAAGTTTTACTATGCGGGAGCTGAGTTTTAAACTTACATCAGACGTGCTTGCCTTACAGAGCGACTCCGGCCAATTCTTATCTATGTCTATCTGAAAAAAGTACCGTGAGGCTTAGAATAACCTTATAAAAGCCACCAATTGGACTGGAGAGCTGTTTAATATCCTTTTAATCATCCAAAGTAGCTGAAAATCATCCAAAAGGAAATAATTCTTCCATTGTTGGAAAATTTTCAACTCCGTTGGATGATTAATAGGATATTTAAGCAGTTCAAATGGATACGGGAAAACATCCAATGGATATTAAAATAGGATCTTAAGTCGCTTAAGAAATATACATAAATACACATATTATCTTAGGTCCTTGGAAACATAAAATCACCACTAAACAAGCTTAATGAGGGCGTATTTAATTTATTTCATAAATTAAGTGCAAACTGATATCAAGTTCTTTTTAATCCTGGCTGTTCCTGTATCGTGTATGATTTATATGCATGAAAATTCGCATAATTCACACCCAACAAAGCACATATTTGTATACCGTTGTCCATCAATGGCCGCAGCAGTATGATGAGTCATAAGTCAGCCCCACCCATTACCTGGCTGTCATTTAGCCAATTACCTTATTCGCCAAGGCAAACAAAGCGGCATAACATATATATATGTACAGACCTATATAAACGATCGGAGGATAAATGCCTCATTCATTCATTCATATTTCGATGTCTGTATTACGCTCGAGATGAGGAGAACTAATTTATGCCCAAATATTTGCCCACAATGGGCAACAGCTGTTCCAAGAGAGTTCAATAGCGATTTAAGAGATCAGCGACAAATTTATCAAATTCTCAATCTGAAGCTTTGTGGCTGTGGCTTTCTCTCCCACTCTCACTCTCTCTCTCTTTTGTAGCTTTCCAGTCGCATAGAATGAATTCAGCGCCTTATTCTTTTTGGCGAGAGCCAAATTGGCTTTGATCTCCCTTGGTTGCCAGCGGCGGTTTCTTTTCGCTTTGCCAACGTTTGGCGTTTGGACGTGTCGCTAAATGTCGCGTCGATTTACTTGGGCCCCCGAAAACCAGAGCAAAGTTAGTTTTTACTGGGCCCTGCGCGATGAAGTTTGCCAAGGCAAGTGCCAGTGTGTTACTGCATATGTGAACGATCTCGATCAGTCGCTCATTATCATCGCGTCGTTGTCGTCGTCTCCATCGGTCGATTTGCGTACGCGTTGCCAGCTGTCAGCGAACGATGCCCGCAGCACCGTTTGGAACTAAAAACGTTTTTTCAAGGCACGGGATTTTCTGATTTTCGTTGGCTTTTTGCTATTTTTAACGTGTGTGTGCGCGGCCAAAACACACACACACACATACTCACATACATAAAGAAAACGAAACAATTTTCACATTTTTTAACAAAATTTTTGCCCGAGTTTTTCGCTGTACTACATCTGTGTGTGTGGAAAATTTTGCAGTGTTAAATAAGTTATAAAACAATATAGATAAAAATTAAACACAACCAATTTGAGCATAAATAAATAACAACAATTTATGAGTCCAGTATGGAAGTAATATTTATTTCAAATCAGCCCAAATGACCAAAGACCAAAAATTAGAAGGGAAAAGACGGCAAGATTTACTGTCTTAATGATTGGCAACAGCCATGGAAAATCCAGCAAATTTTCATAATCAATAGATAAAGCCAAATAAAGAAGTTTTCGAATCATAAACAACTAATTTTCGAAAAATAAATTACTTCTCTAAACAATCTACGGTTGGATGAAATCACTTCTCCCATTAAGCCCAGCGGTTCAATACTTTCGAAAATTTCTCAAAACTTTATCGGTCCAAACTATAAACAAACAGAATATTATTCATCTCACGTTCAGTTTCAGACTGTAAAAGTTTCGTTTACTAAATGTTTCTATAGGCATTTGATTCTGAACTTGCTGTCAAAATATTTGCTTAGGCTCGGTCCACCGTCTCTCTAGCTTCACTTCGCATCCGGCAATTAAAATTTTAGGATTTGATTGTTGAAAATCTGTTTCGTAGACTAACTATTTGTACATAGTTCTAAATCTGTCAATTAGCTAAGACAGTTATATTGTCTCAATCAAACAAAACAGATTTGTGTCAAATGTATAAATTATATGGGGTATTATCTTTACAAATTATGTTATTTACCTGTATTTTCTTTCTCAATTTGATTAAAAAATTCTTAACATTTTCATACTACTCTAACACAAGAATATGAAATTGTATACAATTAAGCTTAAAATATCTTTATTCTAAATTGAATCCAAAATATAGTATTATTAAAATATACAGGTACCACATTACGTATGAGTGATTCCACAATATTCCAATTATTTTTATATATTTTATTAGATGGAAGGCGGTACATACCATTTTAAATTATTGATCTCTCATTCTACTGTTTCAGCCAACAATTATTAAAATCGGTTAAATCAATCAAATATCTTTTCTTAAAACCATAATATACTAAAGCTACTTATAACAGTTTTAAGCAGAGCAAAAGCGGCACAAAAATAAAAAAAAAAACAATTAAGACCCCATATTATACTTTCTTGAGAAATATACAGAGTATATTAAGTTTTTTGTACGTAACAGCCAGAAGGAAGCATCTCCCAACCAAATTTTCTCAAGCAGTGCAGTTTGTGAAAACTGATTTGGGAGTAAGTGAAATTGTTGGCTCTACAGGGTGCAAAAAATCGCTGTCTAAACCAAATCTGAACAAAATTTGGTACTAATTTGCGTTTACAAAGACACCACGATAAATTTATGCAGTTTAAAGGTTCAACCACATAGCAAATACCACAAGGATCATTAAATTAAAAATAATTGATAAGTTCTATTGAATTGATTTGAATTCCGTCAACACTTTCTAAATATACAAAAAAGTATGCTCTTAATTTTTAACAATCATTGTTTAGCAAAGGTAGACTTTTACACAGCTGTTGTACTCAAAAAGGACAGCAAACATCGGAAAGAAGTTTGCCACTTTGCGACACTTCTGGGCTATACAAAAGCGATACTTCTGGGAGATAAGAAAATGATACTTATGGTGGTTGGGAAAAAGTGTCTTCTGCAAGATAAGAAGATAAAATTCTTTCAAGACTTCTGACAAGTCATTTCCCCCTTCTCATCATATAAAGCTTTTGCTCCGATATACAAAAACCAAATCTCTTCTGTGAAACTATTTAGAATGCGTTTCTTTCTAAACATATGGTAAATCTTTTCCCGTCTAACTTTTAAAGACTTAAATCTAACAAATTATATAAATTTCATTATTACTCTGGGATTTAAACTCGGGAGCCTTGAACTCCAAACTAATTTGTATGACGTTTCAACCAGATACAATTTTTTTATATTGAATTAAATCTACTATTTGCCTAAGATATTACAATATATATCTTGCATATTCTGAAGTTTCAGTTCCGTGCACACTTTAATATAAAAGGGACAACTGCTGTTTGTGTGTTATTTAAGCAATGTATCGCCAATTCAAAGAAAAACAAGTAAGGGCGCTGCAGTCGAGTTTCCCGACCACAAAATACCCTGTTCATTTATTTTCATTTATTTGTTTTTCAGAATTTTTGAAGATGTCATCCTAAATGTAGGCAATACTTTTCTAGTCCTGATCAACAACTGCTCTTATCAGCTCAACTGTTTCGCTTATAACTCCGGTGTTTTTGGTCCGATCTGATTGTACTTTTCAGAATAGATAGATATTGGGCCTAGCTTGATGTATACTAAACCACGAGGCTCTAACTTGAAAATTGTGGATCTGACGGTTGTTTAGGTCTAGAATTTCTAGAGGAGGTCTTGGTTTTTTGGGGATAAAAGGGGGACGGGTGGGAATTTTCCAAATCTGAAACAAACTTGATCTGCGTACAGCATAAATCTACCTTCGTGCAAAAATTTGTGGCTCTATCTCTTATAGTCTCTGAGATCGACGCGTTCATACAGACAGACAGACGGACAGACGGACAGACGGACGGACGGACGGACGGACAGACGGACAGACGGACAGACGGACAGACGGACAGACGGACATGGCTATATCGACTCGGCTGTTCATGCTGATCAAGAATATATATACTTTATGGGGTCGGAAAATTTTCCTCTCCCTGTTACATACATTCGCACAACTTCATGATCCCCCTTTTCCCATTTTCAATGGGAACAGGGTATAAAAAGTGACCCCAATAATAAAGAATCCCGAATTCTTCTCCAATTTACCGAATGGACAACAAAAATGCGATACCTGATGAATTTTGTTTGTGTAAATCGCCAAACTTACTCCAAACTCTCCCTTTAAAGTATCTCCAACAAGACAAGAAACGTGACAAAATGTTTGCAGGAATGGTTAAAACAGGTTAACAGCAGGTTGAAACAAGTTTTATTTTTGAAATAGTTTCGAAAAAAATACGTAAAGTTTTTTCACTTTTGGATTATGATTTTATGCGTAGAAGCCTAAGGAGGAGCCAAAAGAATAGCCCATCTATCTATGTGGATCTAACAAAGACTGCAAGACAAACAATCCCAAGGAATGTTAGGTAATAGTTGCATCTTTTTGGTACATTTCTGGTCGTTATTCTTAGGTGAAAACGAAATAGCAAAATTAAGTTTGCCAGTCACCTTTACCTTTTACTATTATCCCGCAATTTGTACACATTTTCGCTAAAGCCTTCCAAATCAAAATCCTTACAAATCAATAAACCAAGTGTCAAGTACTTAAATGCCACATGCCTCTCAAATACTCGGTAACTGCCGACTAACACAAAAAAAACACAATAATCGTGTCAAGTATAAAACCTTCTTCTCCCCTGTGCAAAAACACCACAACAACAATAGCAATAACTACTACAGTAGCCCGAGAGCTTGTTGGGTGTTAATACTTAATTTATGTGAACCTATAAATAATTTTAATTTAGAGAATGTGTTGCCGTTGCCTTCTTCTACTATATAATATAGTGCGAGTTGTACGAAAAAAAATGCTATAAATACCAAAAACTGAACGCTGCGTGCAACTGTGTGTGTGCTTGGTTGTGTGCGAGTGCGAGTGTGCGTGTGTGTCTGTACTGTGCAGGCGTGTGTGAGAGACTGCAGTTTAAATTGATTGAAATGAAGGCAAGTTTTCAACTAAAACAATAAGTAAAATAAACTAAACGCGTAAAGCTAACAAAATGCAAAACGGGCACACAAAAAAAACCAACCCGTCGACAACATCGACGTCAGTCAGTGGACTATTATTTAATTTTCATCTTGCCAGTGGGGCACAGCCTGAGGGGCAGCCAGAGACCGAGACACTTTTGCTCGAAAATGAAATAGATTTTTGCCAAGCACTAAAATACAGTTCAACCGTATTACGAGTATTTTCTTCAGTTTTTCTCTGCGAATTTTCTTTTTGTTTTATTTTATTTTATTTGCTTTGTTAAAGAATGTTTTTAAAATAACAATGATACATGCGGCCGCTGGGTTGTTTATAAATAAATACGCATACGTAAATGTTCTTTATCAGCGAGAGTCTAGACTCTAGACTCTAGAGAGCAAAGTGATAAAGTTAGACAGATGCCTGGGAAAACACAAAAAAAATAATAGAAAACAAAAATGGCTGTGATGCAAAAGTCCTATGAGATGGATAAAGTTGAAAATGCAGCAAAAATTTGTGGTTTTGACAACATTTTCGTTGTTTTAAGCTTTTGTTACTTTTTTATCTTGGAGTTTAAACTTCGGGCCGATTTCACATCTTCCACGTAGATCTATCTGTCACATAAACCTACAAAATCTAAATTTGATTGACACATATCAGCTATTTAGATGAGAAATCGGCTATTAGAAGGAAGTCTTAAAAATTTAACTAGGAATTAGGATTTAGGATTAGGAATTAGAAAGAGTTTACCCTAGAAAATGTTAGAATAACTTGTATTAAACCTTTGTAGGTTTGGTTATATATTTTAAATCAAAGTGATACTTAAAGGATGGTTCATAAAATCATATAGCACTTATTATTGTTATTACATCTCGATTTTTTCCTTACATCAAAATAATCAATCTAAGATCTGAGCTTTAGACTTAGGAACAGGCTTAAAGGATTGAGATTAGGAATTAGGAATTAGGGGCGTTGCTTTAACTGAAATAAGTGTTTGACATAATATTGGTCATGCCGCATATTCAAAAGTCGGAATATATGTCTTTCCGAGCAGATTTCAGGGCTTAAGAAGGGTTGCAAGGCACGTGATTTTGCGAAATTAAGAAAAATCGTTGAAAATAATGCGATAATATTTGAAGTTAAGTTTAGCCTTTAAGGTGGTGTAATTAAGCTCTATCCCAAAACAGAAATGAATTTTGTCCATTTTTTTTATATGCAAAAGTCCGAAATATCGTTAAAATAGGCTAAGAGGGTTGAGACTCAACAGAATTTTAATCCAATAACATAAATGGCGCATTTGTCATGTTTTGGACCGCCTTACATTCGAGAGCTCGGAAAATATCCTTTCCGCGCAGATTTAAGGGAAGTGGCCATGAAAAAATAAATAAAAATTAAAGAGTGATCCAGTAAACTGAACCGGAACCACTGTTCAGTTTTCTTCAAAAACCATATAATGAACCGTTCCGAAGGTTTAAATGCTGTTTGAACCACTGAACCTAACCAATTTTTCTGTCTGGCAACTTAATTCAAGCTGGTTCAATATTGATATCGTTCCTAATTTGAAGTAGCTTTTACTATAAACATGGCTGTCTCTAGCATTTTTCGGTCAAATGTAGTCATTTATCGACAAGTTCAAGCCAAATTTGTTTGAAAATTAGGGAAATTTTAGTACATATATAAGCTATACGAAAAGCCTTGCAACGCCCTAGCGTTCTAGCAATATCTAGGGTTACAGTCTGAATTTGTCCATCTCCTGCAATGGTAATTATTCATGCGTTCTTTCAAAATCAGATTTAAATGTGTGAGTTTCTGAAATATGAAATATTTTTCAGTTGAAAGTCTTTATCTTTATCTATCTATCTTTATAAAACTTAAGCAAAGTATGTATGTACTTTTAGTGCGCTATTTTGAGTTTGTAAAGATATTAGCAAGCGTTTGTCTCAGTTTATTAATGGCCAATTACCTTCATTGTTACGATATTCAACATAATGGATCAACTGATTAATCCTCTAAAGATAAGGACTAATTATCCAGTTGAAAACGTTTCATTTCCTTAGAATTCTTAACTAAGAAGCCTCACCACTCCCATACCACAGAACAAAAATCTGTAAAATATATTCCTCCCCCTAATTGCCTAGAGGCATTTATCTGACCCTACACATGTTCAGCCTGTTGCTGTTTATGTGCTGTGCAATCCCAACATTTCTACAGCATCGAAATGAATTTGTTTAAAACAACAAAACATGAAACGTTGACCAAGTGAGAGTACCAATATCAGCGCTTACATAGTTGCGTGTGTTTGCATCATCATTAACGTTTAAACAAAATAACATTGGCAGGCAGCGACAGGCAGCAGTTTGCTCAACGCACCTTCGTCTGGCTCTGGCTCCGCTCTGCATTGTGTATCTTTCTATTAATAACAAGAGCCTTAGAAGAATTTGCCTCTCATCTTGTTTCGTAAACTCAAATCGTTTTTAGCGTCGACCGCAAAAGAACAATAAACCGACAGAAGAAATCAACAAAGCAATGGCAAAAAAAAGTGGCCGAATTGTTTGCGGTAATGTTGCTGTCCATGTTGAAGTGAGAATTGTGGTGCAAGTTGAGCATAAAAAGAAATTAAAGAAAAAAACTAATGAAAAGGAAAAGAAATCTCAGGAAGGAATCTAAGCAAGAAAATAAATTAGATGAGATGTAGGCTACCTTAGTTTTCATATGAATTTTTTGACAGCCAATCCTTAGTAAGGGAAAACCCCGAGCACAATCGTTTCACAAAACAGGGCATCAACGGTTTTTCTCACTTTCAGTAGAATGTTCTTCCTGGAGAACGCCAAAACTTGATTTGAGTTGAAATATTTCGTTTTTGAGAACATTATAAACTCAACAATTGATGTAGCTTGGTTCAGGTTATAAATGGATTTCGTATCCCTGAGGGTCTCATTTGATTGGATCGGGAGTCAATATCATTTACAAGCGCTGGAGATGTGCTGCTGCTGTTGGAATTTGTTACATCGCTTCTTTTTATCTGCCTCGACAGACTTGTCTGGAGTCAATCCCCAGACCTTTTGCATTCAACGACTTCACCTTTCCTGTGCTGTGGCGGTGTTAGGTTGAATTGTGCCCCTTTTTGAGATCATTTGTAGTAATTATTCTCAAAAATGTTCTTTTCCTATTTTGAGATAACAAAATCATATTTTCTAAACAGGTTCCCCTCGGTGTATTTCTTTAATCAATATTTCTGCAAAAATTCTGCCTCTCAAAATTTTACTATAATTTATAAACTAGAATTTGTATATAAATATAGAGAAAGGCACAGTGCACTGAAATATATAGCCCATAGATTCCTTTGTTTGCTGCTCATTTTATGGTCTATTGCCGGCAGGCATTTCATGGCATCCCCTGGGCATACACCAATTTTATTGAACCAAATGATAAGCCTGCCAATATGTGCGGAAAATTCTCTACTCTCTCTCTCTCTTTCTGTCTCATAATTTTTCACTTGTGCAATAAAACTGTAAATTATTTGCAATCAAGAGAAGAATTTCTAAATAAAACAATTTCCGCTTAAACTTTAGTTTATTATCCTTTACGATCGTATACACATTGGAATTTGGGCATAGTCTCAAAACGCACACCACATGGCGTATACACGATGCGTTTGTTAAGCGCACATTTCCTGTTTCCAATGGGGTTTTTTGCCGGCTGTTGTTGCTTTAAGTCAGCATATTTTGTTGAAGCACTTGCCACTGTTTATTAAACAAGCTACAATCTTTGAACATTTTTGCGCAAATATTCACTTTTGTGGTGATATATGGTGGCGTGTTATAGCCTGAGGATAGTGTATTTAAAACGTACGTCAAGAAAATGTTTTTTTTTGTGGAATTTAGTGTGATATTCGAAGCTTAGGGCTTATATCACAATAAAATGGTGTACTAAAGGTACACAGAGTAAATTTAGTTTGTGTTTAGATTTGCCACGCCCCCTTCAGCCACCCCAAATTTAAGAAAAACGACACATCGCTCACATATTTATAGATAGTAAGCTTTTTCGACTTCTGGACACATTTAGTAATCAGGATCATTTATCGATCCGCCAAAGAAATGGTGAAGATCGGACGAACGATAGTCGAGTTTAAGGGAAATCAAACATTTATGTTTGATATAAGTTTTGGTAAAAGTTTTGAGATTTGAAAGCGACTGTTCAAGGCCAAGTATATTTCAGCCGTTCTCTCCTTATTTAGTTAAAAACTCAATCGTTTATACAAAAATCTCTAGAGATTTCTGGGACACCCCCTAATAGTATGTATTTTTTAGTTCTGAATCAAACTTGACCCTTGAAAATTGGGAAAAGTTTTCAAAGTTTTTCCCTCTCCCTTTCACATACAACTGCTCAGTTTTATGGATAAAAAAGCCATTTGTAAATGGCACGGGAATTAGAGATTATTTGAACGTGATCAGCTGAGAAAAAACGATTCGACCTTGAACCCTCGCATTTTCTGGTCTAAGCGCAGATATTCCTGGATCGGGAATAAACATTTCTTCCTCTTTTGACTACTAAGACAAGAATGTTAGTCAATCATTTTTCGGGTAGTTTAATCCTATCTCTTACCTCTTCGGTGGTACATATAAAACAAAGTGAGCAAGTAGTCTATATAGAAGAAGAAACTTCCAGATCAATCAAAAATAATTTTAAATAATTTATGAAGACTTTAGGATACCAAATACCACATCTTTACAGGCCTTTACAAATATGTTGATGACTCAGTCGTTCAGTCAGACAAAAGGTCTATTCGGCGCAGAAATTCAACGAAAAACATTTATAAATATCAAATTATTGTTCGTTTCGCTCGTTTCTTATAAAAACATATAAACTTAAATAATAAACAATATAAACACAAATTCAATTGAACATTGCAGTGTGCACATACATATTCGCATAAACATACATACCTACGTATGAACGTACTTCGATTACGGAACACTCACAACAATACTGTATAGAATCATATTCTTCTCAACCAGCTCTTAGGCTCCAACGTGAAACACACATGGCCCAGACATACACAAATTAAACATCAATTAAGGCATATCGATGCCAAAAGGCAACATAAATAACAACAAAAATTGCGCATAAAGAACATCAAAACGAAATCTACTTTATGGCCAATATGAGATCGCTGCAAGTGTTATGCATAGCATTTGTTTGCTACTATGCACTTTTTATGCTATTCTACTACTACTATCGAGCATACGTTTCTACAAACAAGAGAGCGGAACAGCAACTCGCGGAACAGCTGAGCAGCTGAGCAACCAAATTGCCGGGGATCAGTATTTTGGCCACCCACTCAAGAAGCGGCCGGCCATTGAGAATTTCGGCCTTTGACGTGGGTCAAATACACATACTCACATACATGTATGCATATATGTAGGTTTTATCGTATCTATAGATATAGCTGGGCCATATTGTATACACTATACGAGTATGATGCTGCTGCTGCTGCTGTTGCCGCTGGTGTTGCCTCTATAAATTACGTTTTCCCCGTGCCAAGAAGAAATTGAAATTAAAATCGCTTTTGTTATTGAAACAACAGAGTTAGCCAGCATAATTTTGCAATTACACATACATCATACATCATTACCTGCAACATCTCGATCGTCCTCGACTTCTATTGAGGTATTTGTAACCCCCCAACCCCAACCATTAAATGGCATTATTTACTAAGCACACCAAATACTATAAACATTTCGTTATGCGCGTGGCAACACAAAATATTTTAACTTTCGACAGATAAAAATCAATTAAATGCAAGTTATAAATCATTGGGAATATGCGCAGAATTTCAGTGGTCGGCATTTTTTGTGTTGTACAAAATGTTTATGCATTTTGCTGGCGTGAGGGGAATTATGAATAGAAGTATTATATATTTTGATGGGAAAATACAAAGATTGGTTTAGTTTTGTACTTGTACTGTTTAGTGAATATCGAAAAGATCATATGTAAATAGTAGATCTGTGCATTTCTAACTAATGCAGTTTTTATACCGCAGATACACAGAGTATAATAAGTTTGTGCAAAAGTATGTAACAGCCAGATTGAAGCATCTCCGACCCTATAAAGTATATATATTCTTGATCAGCATCAACAGCCGAGTCGATATAACCATGTCCGCCAGTCCGTATGAACGCACAGATCTCAGAGATGGTACAAAAACTTCTTATACTTGCAGGCAGATCAAGTTTATTTTCAGAAATCATCTAATGGATGTATTTTAATATCCCTTTTTATCTTTGTTTGTAAGAGAAAATCATTCTAAGGCTGAGATAAAACGAAGCAGCGACTTTATCCGTTAACGAAAAACAACAACAACAACACAAGGTAACAAAATTATATTTTTTTTAGTATATTGCTGTTGATTCTAGATGAAATGGTCCGTCCCGTCTAGAATTATAGTAATTTGGACCCCTTTTTTTGGAGACGTTTTATAGGGAACCTATTCTTTTGATTTACCTCTCTTTGAGCTAATCGTAAAGAATTTCTTCTTAGCTTTAAAACAAACGATCCTTAACAAATCGGAGAGTTTTTTAGGCCGATTTTGCATGTAAAATCGACTTGCTTTTCCAATAAATGAATAAGACAGTGGCAGATCATTCTATATAAAATTCTTTAGATCTTCTGAAGCATCGAAACGATACACCCGAAATTTTACACCGCAGCAACCGAGCTTCAACCGAGCCCTGTCATTCTTAAGGAACCCTTGCAGCTTGATCTTTGCGTAACTTAGGGTCTGGTCTTATTGGCGGTTAATCCGGTGCGTTTTTTGTTTTTAGTGGCTCCGACGTCGATCGAAGCCGTTTTAAAATCTAACGTTTTTCGCCCACTTCTGGCTAAATCTGACGACAACAGACAATCATCCTGCGGCATCTGCTGTTTCTAGTGCACCCTTTTACTCTTCGAGTGACGGGTATAAATACGACATACAACCCCATTTAGGACCCTTGTATAGTGCAATGTAGCTTTTCGAATGTATATCTAGCGTGTTTAACATAGCCCCCAGTGGAGAATCACATGCCCTTATATTAGCCTCTCACAGCACAGCAAGCATTTATTTATTTAGGGTCAAATAAAAACCAAATTGCATTAGGCCAACAACAAACAAGAAAGAAAGTCGGTCAAGCCCGACTATAACATACTCTGTACCAAGAAAATTTGTCTTTTGATCTCGAAACTCGAAAACCGTTCATCCGATCTTCTTCATTTCTTTGGCGGATCGATAAGATATCCTAATAACTAAATATGTCCAGAAGGAACAAGCCATCTATCTTCAAAACTGTGGGAGATATGACGTTTTTTCTAAATTGCGGGGGCGGGAGGGGGCGTGGCCAAAATTGAAAATAAACTTGATCTGCCTGCAGACATAAGAAGCATATGTTCCATACATGTCAAACCTCTATCTCTTACCATCTCTGAGATCTGTGCGTTCATACGGACAGACAGACGGACGGACGAACAGACGGACATGGCTATATCGACTCGGCTGTTGATGCTGATCAAGAATATATATACTTTATGGGGTCGGAGATGCTTCCTTCTGCCTTTTACTTACTTTTGCACAAACTTATAATACTCTGTGTACCTACGGTACAGAGTATAACAGGAAAGAAAGTCGGTCAAGCCCGACTATAACATACTCTGTACCAAGAAACAGTCTTTTGACCATAACTCGAAAACCGTTCGTTCGATCTTCTCCATTCATTTGGCGGATCGGTAAGTTATCCTAATAACTAAATATGTCCAGAAGAAACAAGCCATCTATCTTCAAAACTGTGGGAGATATGACGATTTTTCTAAATTGCGGGGGCGGGAGGGGGCGTGTCCAAAATTGAAAATAAACTTGATCTGCCTGCAGACATAAGAAGCATATGTCCCATACATGTCAAACCTCTATCTCTTACCATCTCTGAGATCTGTGCGTTCATACGGACAGACAGACAGACAGACGGACAGACGGACATGGCTATATCGACTCGGCTGTTGATGCTGATCAAGAATATATATACTTTATGGGGTCGGAGATGCTTCCTTCTGGATGTTACATACTTTTGCACAAACTTATAATACTCTATGTACCTACGGTACAGAGTATAAAAACAACAAAAACTAAAGCCGCGGTCGCGTCCGCGAGAGCCAGACAGAAAGAGAGAGAGGGAGACGCAACATAACGGAACCATTTGCCAAGCGGCCAAATAATTTAACAATTACGTTAAATTATTAACTAAACGCCGCAAATAGTTTAAGTCGAACACACGGACAACACGCTGTGATGTAAGCGAAATCATTTTGTTAGTTTGAAATGCGTTAAAAACCAAAAGAATTAATACAACTTGGATGCGCGAGTAATTGGCGGCCGGCCGGCTTCGACAGAAAATATGCAACTAGCCAACTATCGATATCTCTTTTCGATGCGTTAGTACAATTAGTTTCTTTTCGAGGCGTTAGTACAATAAGTTTCTTTTCGAGGCGTTAGTCCCAAAATGGTCCGTTGGTCAACATAAAATTTGAACTTGATTGAATTTTAAATTATATCTTGTTTAGAAGTTGATCGTAATGTAAAAAAATTATTTTAAAGCGGGCAAATAAAATATATTGTCATTTCAACTAGAATTTAAAGATAATACAGAATCTTTTTATTAAATTGATTGGGCTATAAAATCATCAATAGAAGGGCAATACTTTTGATGGTTTTTTGATGACTGCTTAAGGGTAATGGATTCAGGTTTCATTTACATTGGAAAACACTTCTGTGGGCTGTAATAACTCTGGAATTATTCAACATTTTTCATTGCGCGGGCGGGAGGGGGTGTGTTCAAAATTTGCCTACATATAAAATTTGGTGGCTCTAGCTCTTCTAGTCTCTGAGATTTAGGTGTTCATATAGCTGATCAAGAATATACATATAGGGTATTCCCTAGCCCTCGTAAAATGGTAAAGCGTAAATTTAACACACACGAGCTACTGAGCGACCCCTTGTGATTCACGGTCGTAATTGTTGTGGTAAACCAGCTGTTTTGACTAGAAGAAGAAGAAAATTCTTTGTGTCAAAACTATACTCGTGAAAAAATAAAAACAAAATAAAAATGCCAAGACAAAGTGAGCAACAAGCATTGATTAAGCGAAAAATAGACTTGGCCCTTCATGAAATCGAATGCATTGATGGTATGTGAACAAATCAAGCCTAAATACGATGATGAAGAAATATGAATACATACAACAATTTTAGATATGGACTATGTTGCAGCCGATGAAGCCGAATAATTAAATTGGTTTTAGTTGGCGATTTACTTACTCTTTTCGGTTGCTATTATGTTTGGTATGACCAAAAAATTTTAAGACAAAAATCTCGAAATTGCTCGATTCCAACTGATTCTTTGAATAATTTTACAACACTTTATCTCGTTACTTTTTACGCTTTTACGACAGAATTTTTTAAACATACCCAAGATCATTAAAAACTTCGTAATTTTTTCTCATGTGTTTCGTTGTAGCGTCGTAAACTTTTGGATTTACGCTTTACCATTTTACGAGGACTAGTGAATACCCTCATAGTTTATTCCTTTTGCCTGTTACATACATTTGCACGACTTAAGTATACCCTTTTGTAAAAGCAAGAAAATATTTTCTTAATTGTAAAAAAACATTTTCTAAATTTTAAAAAACTTTTCTAGATTTTAGAAATAAACAATTAATGGCGCTGCAGTCGAGTGCCTCGACTACAAAATGCCCTGCTCATTTGTTATCATTTATTTGTTTTTGAATTTAAATTTAAATTTGAATGTAACAGGTTTTTGTAACAGCTATTAAAGGGTCATCCTGACAGTAGGCAAAACTATTCTACAAGCTCAATTGTTTGGCTTATAACTCCGGTGTTTTTTGTCCGATCTGATTGAAGTCTTCAGAAGAGATAGATATTGAACCTTGCTTGAAGTATATTAAACCACGAGGCTCTTACTTTCAAATTTTGGATCTGACGGTTTTTTGGGTTTTGGATCTGATTTCCAAATCTGAAACAAACTTGATTTGCGAACGGTATACACTTACCTTCATGCAACAATTTGTCTCTGTCTCTGAGATCGACGCGTTCATACGGACACCCGGACGGACAGACCGACATTTCTATATCGACTCGGCTGTTCATGCTGATCAAGAATATATATGTATACTTTATGAGGTTGGAAATGTTTCCTTCTCCCTGTTACACAGATTCGCACAACATTATGATCCCCTTTTCCCATTTTTAATGGGAACAGGGTAAAAATATATGGGCATTTCCTGCGTTTCAGAAAATCCTTGCTTATTGATTCCCTGCTTTAATCTTCTCTTCTGTATGATTAAGCTTTCTCACTATCCCTTTTTCTCGTTCTACTTGCAGCTCCCTCTCTCTCTGAGTTTCCGTTAACCATCCAATAATGGCCCACGACAACAGCATAGATTGCCATTATTTTCAGATGCCAACTGTAGTTACTTGATGGATGCTACTCTAGCAGTAAGAACAAGGAAAAGAAGAATCAAGACAAAGCAACAAACAGAATCAAAAACCAAAAAGATATAAAAACCCAACCAAATTGCAACTTTCGCGTTTCAGTGAAAAATTAACAATTTAATAATATAAAAATATAATTTAAAAATCCACATAAACCTAACTTTAACCTAAGGACAAGCCAATAAGCAACAAACAACAACAACAACTAATACAACCAACTAAAAACGAAACTAAGCGAAACGAACTAGATTAAATCAACAACAACAACTAAATGCAAATGAAGCATCAGCAACATCCGCAGCAACAATTGAGCAGAAAATCAATGAGCAGCATACGAAAGCATAAAAAGCTCAAAGCGTTAGCAGCAACAAATCAATTAACATTAACATTAGCATTAGTTAGTAAACAGTAGAGAGAACCAACAACAGCAACAAACAACCAAACAAGCTTTGAGCATGCAACAGGCTGGCCAACTGACGCAACAACAACTACAACTCCAGCTACAGCAGCAGCAGCAACAGCAGCAGCAGCAACAACAGCAGCAGCTACAGCAACAAAATGGCGGCGACCTGGCTGCCTACGCAGCTGCCCAGGCTCAAGCGGGAGTCGGCGGCAGGCGTGCCCCGATGAGCGGCGGTCGCTTTGATTTTGAGGACGGCGGCACCTACTGCGGCGGCTGGGACGAGGGCAAAGCCCACGGACATGGCGTTTGCACGGGCCCCAAGCATCAGGGCGCGTATGCAGGCGCCTGGAACTATGGCTTTGAGGTGTCCGGATCGTACATTTGGCCCAGGTTAGTGGCACCAGAAATGCAGTGTGCTCAAAATAAGTTCCGTAAATAACCCCGGGGTATTTGGCAGCCGACACAAATGAATCAAATTCTCACATTTGTCTGGGTAATTAATTCACCATTCGTCATTCTATTCTATTCTCAAGCGGCTCACACTACGAGGGTCAGTGGCAGAACGGACGTCGACATGGCCTGGGCGTCGAACAGATTGGCCGGCAAATCTATCGCGGTGAATGGTCCAAGGATGGGCACAAGGGACGCTACGGTGTCCGGGAAAGTACTGTGTCGACGGCCAAGTATGAGGGCACCTGGAACGAGGGCTACCAAGATGGCTCCGGCTGTGAGACGTATGCGGATGGCGGTAAGTGAAATACGCTGCGTATACGTAACGTTGCTTTATGCATGAGATCATTTTGCTTTTGCTTTCTTGGCTCATTTTCAAACGGCCAGAAATGAATTCGTAGTTCTGTTTTACTTTTTGACGTTTCTGTAATAATTTCGGCCGTGCATGTGTGTGTCTGTGTGCGCATCGACTGACCGACGACCAACTGACCTGACGTCATATTTTAATATTCTCAGCGCGGTTCAATGATACAAATTTTCGGTCTATTCTTTGCCGCTTTTCGGTTTTGTTTTGTACATTTTTGCAGCGTGAGTGAGTTTTTTCTGGGGAAATTCGGTTAGGCAACACAATCGGTGGGTGGGTGACAGCACATGTGGTTGTAGTGCGGGTGCGCCGACCATTGCAGCTTTTAAAGAGGAAATGTTTAAATATATTTTCACATCAAAGTTGCCCGAATTGTCCTGTTGAGTGAGATGGAAATGTCATTGCGGCATTGCAATTGCGATTCACAGATTGTTAAAGATTGGATTGCGTATTGATTCTTATTAGGATATCAATTTAAAGTCGGTCGCAAGCTCTTAAATATATTCTTTGAATTGAACTACCATTACCAATTCTGAACGTTTACGTACTAAGCTTAGTACATTCAAGTGGCTCAAGTGATACCAAGCCAATGCATTGCAATGCTTGTTAAGCGCAATACCCAGATTAAATAGCAACCCACGGCCCGCCCAGCCCACGGGTCATCGCTTTTAATACATTTATTTCTTACTAAAAGCCAAATGGGTTAAAATATGAGTTTTTGTAAGGAAAGAGATTCTTCAAGTCCCGAAGAGATGCACAGACATCACAAAATGGTTCGTGGGAGGTGTAATTGCCACACTCAGAAAAAAAATCAAAAGCTTGGTACTTGAATTAAGCACAAACCTTGTCAATGGTATCGTAGGTACGAAAATACTGGATTCGCGTACAAAGTTCTTATTTCCACTACGATATTTTCAGTCCCAAAATACTTCATTGAACATTATTTCGGGACTTCACATTTCGAACTATTTAAAAAAAAAGATTTTTATACCCTTGCAAAGGGTATTATAATTTAGCCCAGAAGTTTGCATAGAGATATTCATTTCCGACCCCATAAACTATATACAGGGTGCGCCATATAAAGTGTCGGTATGGTACACTGAATAACTTTGACATTTACCAACCGATTGCTTTTGCTAGACATGTTTTGGAAACATCAATCTAGTACAATTTTGACCATGGAACGCTTCACACCAAAACAACGTGCCGAAATAGTGACGAAAATAATCGTTCAATTGTGCTAGCTCAGCGTGCATATCTCGTCCACTACCTGATGAGGCCCATTTCACGTTTTCTGTTAATAAGCAAAATTGTCGCATATGGGGCACGGAAAATCCACACCGCATCCATGAAATACCTTTACACGACCAAAAAGTGACTGTTTGGGCCGGCGTTTGCGCCAAAACCATCAAAACCGCAAAAAGGGCACATTTTGTTGTGGCCAATAAAGGCGGCCACTTGATTGATGTTGTGTTCAAAAAGTAGTCGAAATAAATGTACAGGACCAAATTAAAGCAACAAGATCAACATATAGCAATCGGTTGTTTGTTTTTATATTTATTCAGTGTTGCCATACCGACACTTTATATGGCGCACCCTGTATATTCTTGATCAGGGTGACGAGCTGAGTCTGTCTGTCTGTCTCTTCGCGAACTAGTCTCTCAGTTTTAAAGCTTGCTTTGCTGCACACTACTAATATGTCGGAACCGAACCGGATTGGATGACTATGTCCTATAGCTTCAGTCGGAAAACTTGTTTAAGTATGAAAAACTTTTTTCTTTTCAATGGAAACGTCTCCAAACTTTGTAATCGTAGGTTTTCTATGTTTTTTTTATAATTCTAATAAAGTTTTATTAAAATCGGACAACTATATAGTATAGCGCCATACAAAAGATAGGTCTGAAAAACAGTCTTAGTTAAAAAAAACTTTTTTGTTTTTAATGGTAGCATCCTGCAATTTTGTATTTGTTCGTTTCTCATGATTTTACATAAATCTACAAGTTTTTGTCCAAATCGGATGACTATATCATATAGCTCCCATACGAACTATCGGTCGGAAAATGGGGAAGAGATTTTTTGAAAATATTTAAGCGAGCACTTGCAAGGGTAGAAAAACTTCGTCGGCACAGACCAAGTTAGCTTAGCTTTCTCGTTGATCTAGCTTTTAGGTTGTAAAAGACTTAAATTATCTCTTTCAATAATTTCCAAATATTCTTAAAGTCTAAAAAATTGTAAAGTCAACATATGTAAGCTGTCTAAAATTTAGTTAAGGAACAAGAATGAATGCATTTTAATCAAGAATGAATGCATTTAATCTGTAAAACAAACAGCACTTACATATTGAACAAAGAATTTTAAGTAAACCAGGACTGAAATACATAAAGATCGAATTTAAAATCATTAAAAGTGTCAATACTTTTCATGACTGAGCATATATGGAAGGTAGATCGTTTATAATCAACTGACTTTTCTGTGGAACTCCACAAGTGACGGAAAGTGATTGAGAAAAACAGTTTTTGAACAGAACTATTTGGTATCTGGGGCTCAATTTGTTTGAAATTCAAGAAAGCAATCTTTATTTACCTGATTGACAAAATCGATTGCTTTACTAAAGTCAGTAAGCATTACCTAATTTTCCCACTTAACAACTAAAGCCATATTGTTATTAAAAGTGAGCTTAAGATAAGCTCAAGTAAATTTGCAGCTGTAGTTGAGTAAATATAATAATTAGTCTAGTAGAATGAAATTTTTGTGGCTATTTTTACTTTTGGCAACTTTGCGTTAAGGGTACTCCTTTCAATTCAACTGACAGAAGACTTGGAAATAACACTTCATCGTAGGTTTGCGCTTATTACGTTTTGGTTTTATTCTTCGGACAATCATCATAAATTTGATATTAGCCCACCTTAAAGTATGCAATAACTGGTTGACTTTCCTCATTTAAGGGGAAAAACTTAAAGAATACAATACCTTTCAACATTATAAAAAACTCCATAGAGTTTACAAGAACACGACTCGCACACACCCACCGAACCCATTATTATATCCTAAATGAATTCTTATCATATCCCACATATTTATAGACTGTCCCATGTTACAGCAAGATAGAACCAAATCATGCACATAAATGGGGGGTGTTCCTGAAATCTCTAGAGATTTTCGTATAAACGATTGAACTTTGAACTAAACTAGGAGAACTTTAGATGTAAAGTAACAGCAACAATGATAATTGTAATTTCGCTATAGTTTTTTTATAATAATTACAAATAATATGTCAAAGCGCAGAAGCGAATCTTCGTTTTTAAAATGTGAAGCATACCTACAAAAACTCTTTCTTGAATTTGAAAAAAACATTATTTTGTTTTTGTTATTTGTGTCATAAATTTAAAAGAAAACTAGAGTAGATATAAAAATAGATAAAAGTGGTACGATTGACTTAAAATCATCGACATGAATCGAATGAATGAATCAATCGTTTGTCACATGAGAAATAATTTTTTTTTACATAGCT
>JAWNNO010005216.1:0-16101 GCA_035044985.1 Lordiphosa fenestrarum | reverse complement strand
GTCAATTGTAAGCAAATCAGCGTTGAGGCATTACACCATAAAAAATGGAGCAGAGAAAAAAAAACAAGAAAACCGAAATGACCGAAAAAAACAAACCACAGGCAAGACAAATGTTATTATTAAAATGGGCTGGGATGTAAAAAGGGCGAGGATGGTTTTGTGAGTTGTAAATTCTAAATTTCTGGCAGAATGATTTGAATTCTTGTCTAAGCAAATGTAAACCGAACATTATTTTAGAATTGAACAGGGGTAAAAGCGGTGAAAACGGTTCTAGAAATGCATTCATTAAAATAGGAGCTATAGTATGTTACATCTCCCTTCTTTAATCCCAGGGCCAAGCGTCCGAAATGATCGATTGCATAACCATCCAAATGTTTTCAATTTTGAAGAAGTACCTACAAAAACTTCATTATTGGTAAAAACTCTTCATGCTACTCAAGTACTAGTCGAACACTGATTTAAGAACCATTTCCACTATCCCGATCCTTTAATCTCAAAGATCACTGAGTTCTTTGAAGTGAACACACAATATGGGGATCTTGACGTCAAGTCTGGCCATTAAATAAAATTATATGCTTTAGCAGAAGCTCAAACAGGTAACACTGTTCCACAAATTGAGACCTTTTGTGAGTATCCCGAGCATCTTTTACTAATCGGTCAAAGATGTTCTAACCACAACACAACACGCGCTTCATTAAATATGGTTAAACATCAATTAAATAAGGTAATAATGAATAAATTTTAAGGACCCATAAAAACTGTCTTAAATTAAGACTTAATCTTATGCATCATTTCAAAATGGTGTCGCCACCACTGATATAATTATGATTTTATATAAAAATATTTTGGATTTTTAGTTTTATTACCCCTTTTGTTTAGATAAATTAGTTAATTGAGACGTGCACTTAATTTTCTGGAACACCGCTGGCTCAATATTCTCCTACATGGAAAAGACTTCATTTTTTTGGAACG
Source organism: Lordiphosa fenestrarum (assembly GCA_035044985.1). NCBI lineage: Eukaryota > Metazoa > Arthropoda > Insecta > Diptera > Drosophilidae > Lordiphosa > Lordiphosa fenestrarum. The sequence goes on along the minus strand of JAWNNO010005216.1, from coordinate 15,129 downwards.
GAGCTTATCGAAATATTTCGTATTAGCTTAGCATGGTTTTGCTACAGTTTTAAGTTATCTGCCATTTCCAAAAAAGGTGAATCTTATTTTTACATTTATTTTAAATTTCAATGTTAAATGTGCTTTGTCCCAAACCATGTTTTTTAGTCGAAATTTCCCCGCCATTTAGATATTCATCAAATTTATGTCATTTTCGGTTAAAGTTCATGTGTAATCCAATATAATCTGCTATCATAGGTTAACGTATTGACAAGTCTTAACTTTGTTTCTCAGTAATTAAATAAAAAGTGTAAAAATCAAAATTGAACTCTTTATTTAGTAGATTTTATTCTATTAAGTTTAATTGTTATACTGAGTTGGTATTTTTGTACATTGCGAAATGTAGACAAATCATTGCGACTGAGATAAATGAAAGACGCGGTAAAGGTAATGCCAATGGTGTCGAAATTGGGGCTGAATGTCGTATTTTTATTGATAAGGTATTTACAATTTTGGCAAATTAAACCACCTCCTACAAGCCATTCTTTTGGTCGGACATTTATTTAAACCAATGTACTTGCTAAAACCCTTTATCATACACATATCTAGAGGCACAACGATTGTATTTACTATACCAGCGATATCCAGTGGTTTTTGATGTTGTTTTATCGTCGTACAAGGAACTGAGTTCATCTACACACTCTGAAGGTTGTGAAAAAACCCAACGAAAACCTTCTCTTGAAATTATTTTTTTCAACTCACTGTAATCAACACAAGTAGCGCTAGTACATCAAAACTTTGTTAGACCGCTTGTGTTTAAAAAGAGTATTAGGCAGATTTTACCTACTGACAAAAGTGTTACGAATTCCCGACATATAAATATTGCCCATGGAACTAATGTTTAATAGCCTCCCCTTCTGTTAACTAACAGGGCATTAACATTAATGTAAACATATCTTCATTATGTTAGAAAGCAGTGCATACGGCTCTTAAGAGTATGCAGCGATTTGTATAACCTAAATAACAATGCCATAATTTTTCCAATTTTTTTTTTTTTTTTTTTTTTTTTTTTTTTTTTTTTTTTTTTTTTTTTTTTTTTTTTTTTTTTTTTTTTTTTTTTTTTTTTTTTTTTTTTTTTTTTTTTTTTTTTTTTTTTATCAAGAAATCAGAAGGGTCATTTGAACATGTAATGAAAATATATTGATTAGATGTGCTTGCTTTAAAGGCAATACATTTTCTATCAAAATAACCGTTAGCAAATCTTTTGGGAAGTTGAGATTGGCATTTTCAGATGGCAGATGGCATTCAGTGGAACAAACTCTAACTCCACATTGGAACCATAAAAGCGGTAATTAAAATACTGGTCTTTGAACTATTGCAGTTAGTTATTCACTCAAAGAGAAAGGACTCACAGAATGCAATGGCATCCTGCCATAAAGATGAGCTATTAGTGCTTACCGCGTAGACTATTGACATTTGGATCAGTTTTTGAGTTTTTTTAATAACATGACAAAGGAAAGATATGGTTAATATATTTATATGTATTCATTTTTTGCAGAAATCGCAAATAAGAGTTATGAGTTCATAAAAATCGAGCCTTAAAAAAATAGTTTATACGAACGGAAATATCTTAAATATACTTATTCAGTATGCAGGATTCCGTAAACAGGATAAACCTTTATTTTTAATTTTATTATAAAAATTAATTTTAGGTCTTTTTGATTTTAAAAAAATTAATTACGAAATAAGAATTAAATTTAAATTTTTATTTAAATATTATAATATAACGCTTAAATTAAATTATTATAATGCAAATTAAAAATAAAAATTATTTAAAAATTGAAAACAAGAAAGAAAGTGGGTCAAGCCCGACTATAACATACTCTGTACCAAGAAAATTTTGTCTTTTGATCATAACTCGAAAACCGTTCATCCGATCTTCTTCATTCCTTTGGCGGATCGATAAGTTATTCTAATAACTAAATATGTCCAGAAGGAACAAGCCATCTATCTTCAAAACTGTGGGAGATATGACGTTTTTTCTAAATTGCGGGGGCGGGAGGGGGCGTGGCCAAAATTGAAAATAAACTTGATCTGCCTGCAGACATAAGAAGCATATGTCCCATACATGTCAAACCTCTATCTCTTACCATCTCTGAGATCTGTGCGTTCTCGGACAGACCGGACAGACGGACATGGCTATATCGACTCGGCTGTTGATGCTGATCAAGAATATATATACTTATGGGGTCGGAATGCTTCCTTCTGGATGTTACATACTTTTGCACAAACTTATAATACTCTATGTACCTACGGTACAAGTATAATAAAAATCGAATGTAAGTAATTCAAGAACCGGGAAGTGTATTACCAAAATCTGAAAACATTCTTGATGTGTGAATCAATACCTCTCATATGATACTTCACGTGTCCTGATAGGATCAACAACCTCGACGTTTTAGAGTACTATGAGACATCCACTACGCTACTGGCGATCTGTCTCATTCCATGCTTAAATGCCAATGGTTTCCTCGGTTTCAATTCGATATTGTGTCAAATTTGCGTTTCACCAATTGAATGAGTGGTTACAGAGATATAACTAAATATGTCTAGAAGAAACGAGCCCTCCATCCTCAAAACTGTGGAAGATATGAGTTTCTTCTAAATTGCGGGGGCGGGAGGTGGCGTGGCCAAAATTGAAAATAAACTTGATCTGCTTGCAGACATAAGAAGGATATGTCCCATACATGTCAAACCTCTATCCCTTACCATCTCTGAGATCTGTAGACAGCCAGACGGCCATGGCTATATCGACTCGGCTGTTGATGTTGATCAAGAATATTTATACTTAATGGGGTCGGAGATTCTTCCTTCTGGCTGTTACATACTTTTCCACAAACTTAGAATACTCTTTGTACCTACGGTAAAGAGTATAAAAAGGGCAGCTTGATTTGATCTCAAAAAATCTGTACACTTCAAGCTAAAATGCTCCCAATCTGTACATCATTTCTACTAAACGATCAATCCAGGGACTGTTTAAGCTTGTGAGTGTAAGTATAGCCACATGACATATTCGGCGATATTCGAGAGTAGGTAAATCTATAAGACGTCGTACGGAGAAAGATAGGATTTTGAGATTCCAACCTAGTTGGGTTTCACACACTTACAATAAATAGAAAATTTCTGGATACAATTTTCCTGTTGGCATCAGATTCTAAATTTATTGTTAACTACATATGGTCAAATAGAATCTACTGTTTATTCAAATTAAATAACACATTTTGTGTGAAACTATGACGTTTTTATAAACAAGAGTCAATGTGAAGATTTTAAGTCCCTCTTAAAAGTGTTAATACAATTTTGGAAAAAATACTTCAATTATTTCGATGTATATATGAAATATTGGTGATCTACATTATCCATATAAAAACCTCTTAAAGTGTAATGGGTAACTCTTTGGACGGAGCAACCCTCGTATATGCTGATATCCCATTGCATATCCTTTAAGCAATAAAATACCAAGCTAAAAGCCCTTCAAAATGACAGAGAGAGAGAATTGTTGCCGCCTGCTGCTGCTGTTGTTGTTGTTGTTGCTGTTGCTGCCTGTTACTGTTTCGAGCTGCTATAAATTTGAAGTATTAAAACAGATATCGAATGGATTATTTTTAATATATGACCATGCATATACATATTTGCAGACGCGCACACACACACGCCAAAAAAGTGCAGCCCGTCTCTTTTGGGCAAGGCGAAACGCAATTAGCCCGCTGCAAGTGTCATACGCCTCCACATGCCGTTGCCGCCTTCATGTGTTCCAACTATATCTAGGCGGCAAGTGGTGCTACAAATTGCCATCAGCAGCATCCGCATCCGGATCCGCATTGGCATTGCCAAGTCTGGCTGTCTCTCGCTCCCTCCCTGGCTTGAAGCATCGCAGCTGGTATTTTCCGCTGCGTAATCCTTTTATTAATCCCCTTGGCTTGGGCTAAAATCCGTTACACTGCTGTTGGCACTGTTGCAAATCATGAAAAAGAAACCGCTGGCGTAACAAAAATATGTAGGAAAAAGAATATTGGTTGATATATCCAGATACGAAGGGGGGGATACGACTAGTTGATATGCAGTTTTTGGGCAAACACATTTAAGGCTTTGCACTTTTATTTGTGTTTATTGTCTGCTGTTGAAGCCCTGAAGAAGAGCAAGGGTTTCTCAACCAATTAAAGAACTCAAGAAAGAAGATAAGAGTGGCTTGGGAAAACAAGCAGGATTAATCTGATTTTCTTTATTCTTTATTCAAGCAAATATCTTTGGCACCTTAAATGATATTGAACTGTTACCGTCTCCTTATTTATAAATAAATGCGGAATAGAACTAAATCGAATCGTAAAATATTAAATAGATCTTAAATTTTCATTCTATGAAGCTGAAACTCATCCAAAGGATACTAAAAATGGGTATTTTAATATCAAGAAAAAGAACATTAAAAACGATCCATTCCAACTGGATCCTTTTGGTGTACTTGCACTCTTTAGCTACCCTCCGCTTATCACCAGTCGTATATACCCTCTTTGATATCGCTCTTCTCTAAACTAGGATAATGAGTAGCCAACATACGCAAAACTCTTTTCTCGGCTTGTCTTTGGTAGCTTTTACAAATTTGTTGCAATGTTTAGCGCAGATTAAAAATTAATTGGCCAAGGGTTCGTCTGCCCCATCGTCTGCTCCCCCATACTTTGCGCTGGCATATTTATGTGCTTCGTGTAATTTGTGTTGATTATTTTTGCTTTTAAACAGAGAGTGAACAGCTGTTGCCTTGGCAAGTGCTGAAAAGTATTACGCATTTCGTGGCGTATGGTTTTTTAATAAAGCGAATTAATCAGCACTAGGATCTCTCCCTCCCTTTCTCTCTCTCTCTTGCTTGCTCTGCCTCTCGCTCTGTTTGCCATGTCCTTTGCTTTGTGCAAGTTTCTGCCCCGGTCCCCGCGCTCAACATTAAAAATTCAAAATGCACTTAACGAAGCATAGCGCGTTAACCGATAGCCAGCCAAGATGAAGGATGTTTACGCGGGACACGACCCTCTGCGTTAAAAACCCCTTTTTTCCTCCATTTTGGCTACGTGAGTGATTAGCCGGGCATTGCGGCTTGTTGGCTAAGTTTAAGAAGTGTTTATTGATCAAAAGTACAAAAATAAACTTTTGATTGCATTTGGAAATTCTTCTTTGCTGAGCAAAAGCGTATCCTAGAAAGCCCTTAAAATAGCTATACACATAACCTGGCTATAAATAAGGATCCAAAAAGGTTTAAAATCATTAACAAAACTAGTCAACAGATAAGGGGGAATAAATAATAATCAAAAATATTGTAAAAATTTAATTAAAGAAGCTAAGAGAATTATTTAAGAAGCACGAATCAAAATTGGTTAACAAAAAAACAAAATTAATGCTTAGAATTTCTGTTAGAATCAGAATTCCTAATCCAAGAATTTACTTTAAATCTTGGAATTCCTGATTCAAAATTTTTCAACACTTATATTATTTAACATTGTTTTCTTTATCCGTTACTTATCCAAATTAGAGATGGGCGTGGCTTTGGGATTTTCGGGTCTAGCAGGAATCGGGCTGGACCGGATTAATAAAAAACCCACCCACACATCAATGAAAACAATTTATCGAACTAACCGAATGGTCACACATACATACAAATGCTAAAATGGTGATGAGAAGATCGGATGAACGGTTTTCGAGTTATGATCAAAAGACTGTTCGCTGCTACTGCAGCATCAAAATTCATGCTGAGCGTATAATTTTCTTGGTACAGAGTATGTTATAGTCGGGCTTGACCGACTTTCTTTCTTGTTTTGTTATATTCCATTTACAATTTGAATATGTATAAATGTAAACATTATTTTAAACAGTTCGTATCTTCTGCTCAAATATTTTTTTTTTCATTTTCTTTATATTCCTAAATATATTTTTAAGGCATGGATGGGTCGCAATCGGCACGGGACGGTTTCGAGGTTGAGACGGGATAGCTTGTGCCGGGACCGTGATCAAAATTTCTGTCCCGCGCCCATCTCTAATCCAAATACTTATCCCGCCTCCTTTGCCTTTCAAATGCAGAGTGAGAAAGAATTCAGCTCGAATATTAGAATGAAATTCTTAAAAATTCTTGAACGAATTCAGTTTTTTCAAACGGTTTCCTAAGCCAATCACACTGAGCACATATAACATCCCACAACAAAAACAAACAGATATCATAGATGGTAAGATAGAGGATTGACATGTATATTTGCAGGCCGATCAAGTTTATTTTCCCGCACCCGAATTAGGAAACATAATTTTTAAAAATCAGATGAACGGTAGTTGAGCTATGAGCAAAAGAATGTTCGTTGCAGCAGCGCTGTAATAAATAGTAGCTTGTTTTGTGAAAAAACAAAATGTTTATGAAAAAACGATTTTTTACATACACGCTGTGAATAATAAAATTCAGGGAAACGCCCAACTATAATTATATAACCGGATGATACCTGTTGTATTGTGACCACGTCCATGTCTGATTTGCAGGATTCGTCTGTAAGTTCCTATAAAAATGCCATTCGAAAACATAGAATGTCGGCTAGAAGAGAACACATCCCATGCACCTTAGACACACTATTTATCTTATTATATGAGAAAAAACTCTCCTGTCTAAGATTGAATTACGGTAAAGAAGTACTACAGAAAATTGAAACTATTGTCTTCTAATGGATGACAGGTATTTTAAAAGATGGGGGGTCAAATGCAGAAGATTTTCAAGATTACATGTTGAATATATTGTGTCAAGTCATCCTGAAAGGTTATTTTAATCAGGCGACGCTAAGAATATAGGTTGTCGAACGAAATGTATAAAAACAATCTTGGGGAAACGAATCAAATTCCCACATTAATAAGTATTCACGTCTTAAAACTCGTCAGAGAACTAAACCGAATCGAACCGTTTTTCTTTGCGGTTTTCGGTTCGGTTAAGCATTTCTGAAAGGAAGCCGGCTCGGTCTGCGGTTCGGTTCACCAGCTGAAATAAGCGGTTCGGCTCGGTTCAGGACCGGCTTGCATCCATGATTCACATTGTATCGAATATATTGGCTTAAAGACTTCTTGACTGAAATTTTGCAGTCTGCGCCGCGAATTTTTAGTCTGTAAAAGACATTTGTGGTCTACCAAAACTTCAAAATTTCAGTTCCGCCAAATTGTAACCACTGAGTCACAGTTAGTTTATATCCGTTGCAGTCCATGTTTAAACAAAACTGAAGAAAACGATAAGAAATGGCTATTTTTAATTGCTTATATGACATTTGTCGAAAAGCTCATGCATACATTTTGTGCAAAGAGAGCTTTAATCAGCTTTTAATGAGAGAATATTTTTCCACGCGGAATTGGTACCTGATATTAAAGTTTGTCAACTGAAACACCCCGGACTGATATATTTAAATTATTGCTTAGCTTACAGATCTCTTCAATGTTTTGGCACAGTATTTGCAAAAATTGTGGACGCTGCTGACTTCAAAAGACAAATACCTCAAATTGAACAAAAATCAGGTTTCTATTAGATGCATGACTGGCTCGCTTCTTTCATAGCATAGGTACCACAGACTCGGCGGTGTTAATAAATATCCACTTGGCAAAGCCAAATGAAGATGCAAAGAATGAAAGTGTAGACTCAAAACAGATGTACCGCTGTAGGTTAAAAAAAAATGTTACAAAACATTTTGCACATTTATCAATTTAACTGAGGTGAATCTATCAGGCCTGTTCCGGTTTTAACTTTCGACAAAATTTGTCGAATTCGAATTTGGTAAAGTGGTTGTTGTATAAAATTTATAAATTTAATCGGCATAAAACCTTTCGTTCTGAGTTCATCCTATTAAAAGGAAGAACAAATTGTAAGGTTTGATACAGATTCCCTTGATTGTTCACCAAAAAATGACACATGTATTAAATTCGAATTCACTAAAATGAAAACCGGAACATGCCAGTATATGGTTCGCGGTCCATCGAAGGCACTGAACCCTTAATAAGAGTTGTTTTCTGATTTTAAGCTCCAGTAATTTTCAAGTACCTTCCAAAAAAGAGTATCCTTCCAGTCAGCACAAGTCCAATGCTTGGCATTAACAAACTCATCTCATCTCAAATCTTCGAGGGTTCCAAAGGTAGTGACCAAAAAAAAAAATTAGCACAAAATATTGTAAAATCTCTTTGAGCTGAAGGCACTTTATCAACATTAGCGCCATTTGTTGTTGTTGTTGTTTTGGGCGTAACTTTTGCCTTTTTTCACGCACCACACGGCGGGGGCGGGTCGGCTAAGGGGAAAGTTAATTCAATTAGCTTGACTCTGCCACTTAAGCTGCCTTTTTAATAACAAGCAGACAGTTAAGTACTTTGCCAGGGCAACAGGAAAATGCCGCGAAATATTTAATTTAAGATTTGCGCATCAAAAAAAAGGGCTAAACTTGAAACTTGCTTACCCCATTAGGCAATCAAGTGATGAAAGTCGTAGGAGAAACCAATTGAGTGAAAACAGGCACAGAGCTAAAAATGAGGCATTGTTTTCGCAGTGTGTTGAATGTCAATAAAATGTCATTGGGTTGTTTGCTTATGCAATTGCATATAAATCAAATTAAACAAACGCAATTGAAATGTTAGACGGCACTCTGCTTATAATAACAACAACACAAATGTGCCAAGAAAATGCTCTGCCAACTGCATTGCCTACTTTTCGGGGCACGTGACTTAATGAGTAAATCGTAAACTAATTGCCAGATAATTAATTTTAATTATTTGTGTATTTTACTACTACAACAGAGACATAATCAGGCTGGGCAGAGAATTGGGACCCACGAAACCATTAAAAGCACATTAGCTTGTTAAGCGAGCGACCACACCCCATTCACTCTCCCTCGGCCCCCTCTCTCCGTCAGCAGAAGAATAACACTAATACACGTGCAAGTTTCGGTTTTTGTTGTCTTTACTTGTTGTGTTCATACATCATTATCATTAAAGCGTTAAATTGTTTTGCTGTTTTTGTTTGGACGATGAAAGATGGTAAGATTGGTTGAGTTAGACTCACATTAGATGCACAAACAAGCATATGGTGTTTTGGGTTTGAGGGGCACGTTTAAATGATTTCAAACAGCTGGGAGTGGTAATTGAACACCTGGGGATTTAAGACAGATCATAATGTTGATAATTGATATAAAACAAGAAGAGAGAATCGGTCAAGCCCGACTATAACATACTCGTACAACGGAATTATACGCTCAGCATAAATTTTGAGCCTCCTTCTGGCTGTTACATACTTTTGCACAAACTATTATACTTTACCTACGGTACAGAGTACAAAAGTCTGAATTTTGACTTTGTTTATTACAAAAGATACAGAATTAATTTGCGTTTTAAGGCTGCTATCTGAATATTCGGGGCCTCAACATTGTTTATTAACGTTTCTACATCCGGTCAATAATCTTTATGAGAGTTTTTAATCGAATTTAAAGCGGCTGGAAATCCGCTTCAACACTTTAAATTTTTAAAGCTGGTGTGCAAATCCTTTTATTTAATATACGCCTCTAAGTTCCAGTTTTTAGTTCATAGCTTAAATAATTTCTGATATCTATTGTATGCTAACACCTCTTGAGCATTAAAAACTCAAAACGAAGAGACAAAGCTTATTTTAGAATTGCCGGCTATCAAATCTTCGTGATAATCCAAACCCATTTAAAGCCCGTACCACTCGGGAGTCATCATAATCTGCCATCATAGAAAAGTGTAGCAAACTTCACAATTTTGAATCATCCAATCTATCCCTTCTATTTATTATACTCAAAACAACTCCGCTTCTGATTCTGCCACCACTGCTGTCTCTGCAGCTCTCTGGGATGCAATGTGTATAGCAAATGGCTATCTACAGCACCGAAGTTTATGCAGATCTTAACCTGGCTCCCCGATCTGTTTTTTATTGCGCCGCTATTGCGATTGTTGGGTAGCCTAAGCACCTCTCCGGGATGAGATGTGTTAAGCATATTTCTGGCGTCGATTGCTGGCAGATTTCAACCTGGCCTGCCACTCATCATGTTCATCGCGCCACGTTACGGGATAGAGAAAATTTGTATCTTCGTGTGCGATGTTTTTCTCGCATTCTAAAAAATTATTTAAATTAGGCGGGATTTGCCTTGGCCTCAGCCTAAAAGGAACGCCTAATCTATTCGTTCTATCGAATTAAAATTTTTTGAAAAGGGAGATAATAAAACTACGTTGTTTTCTATTGTTTGTGAGGGAGAAAAGAACAATTTTCTATTACTAATTGTTGTGGTTTCCCTTCAAGATCTTTCTTTCCTTTTCTACAGTTTCATTCTGGCCAATTTCGACAAAGTTCGACAGTCGTCAACATTGTCGTCCAGTTAATTTGGCTCATTGAAACCAAGGCCAAGGCAAGAAATTAAGCCCCAGCCAAAACAGGGAAGGAAAGAAACTTTCTCGTTACATTTGTAATTTTTCTTGTCATTCCTTCTGGCTTTTCCATGTTGTTGTTGCTGTTGCTGTTCCAACTTTTGCCATATATATTGCATACCTTGTACATGTCAACATTAAATATTCATGATGCAACCAGAAAACAAAAAAAAAAAAAATTCGGGAAATACATGCAAAGAAAAAAACACAAACATAACGCAGCCGCCACGTATCCCTCGCCGCCGTGAGACCTTTTCGTATTAGTTTATTTACCGTTACATGCTCAGTTGGCTGTTGGCTGATGTTGTGGCATCGTGGGACGGGGGCAGATAGAGCCATTTGGCACTGCCATTAATGTAGCCGCTAAGTGGCTATGTCATGCCAGGCTAAGTCCCCGCTGTTAACCGCAAAAGGCAGTCAGTCAGTCAAAGAACCGACCAAAGCGAGATGAAGATTTTAGGGCTAAAAAGGGTGCCTATGGTCCTAAAGAGACTTTTGAGGTGGAGGTGTGCATATTTCATAAGCAATTTACTCGTCACTCGTTATTCTGCTCACTCGTTGATAACAGGGACCATGTTTGCTTGGGCCTATAATTTATGATTAGATTTTATGACACACACACACACACAAAAGCACTCCCCTCCTCTCTTATCGCAGATTCTTTGGCCTTTGTTTCTTAAGTCATTGGTTCCTATTATTTTGTTATTAAATTACACGCAATTGCTTCTTCCTCTCATGTGTGTTTGTGTGTGTGTGTGACTTTTATGACTTGGGCAAAGTTCAAAGTGACGTGGGGCCGGGGCAATGCCTGCCTTTGTACTTACCTTTTCAAGGACCAATGTCATTAAAAGTTGATTTTGTTTTATTAAATTTGCGCGGTTATAAGCTCTGATTATTTTTTTGGGCTTACCGCTCTAGTTGTTATTTTTTCCAATTTTATATTAAGGCCTGTCTCCAGCACTGCGAAAAGTACCGTTCAGAATGGCAGAAACCCCTCCAAAAGAACGCTATATAAGCAGTTTATAAGGAAGAAAAAATAATACACAAAAATACAACTATTCGCTCTAAACTATTTTCACAAACAGGCCCCCAGTGCATTCTGCCAAAAATGCAAAGTGCAGTTGTATTGAGGACACCACATAAATCACATCCAAATCAGCTTTAAAGCTGATTTCGTTGAATCTTTTAGTATGACCCAAACTTTCTCACTTTTTGGGGCACCCTAGACATTTTGTATGGAGCAGCTGTGATCAGCTGATCGACAAAATCTAAATCAAATCTACGTCGCTTTCAGCAAGACCACCACTATTTCTTAGCTTTAATTAACTATCCCAAATATTTCTGCAACTTATAATAAGCGAAGAAATATCATTTTAAGAAGATTGTTTTAAAAATGACCATATTTTGTACATCCCATAGATATGCAATGGATGTTGGACGAATATTTTCATATAGAATCCATACGTGTACACAATTTAATAAAACAAACAATCCCCAAATTATTTGGCATAGTTTGTTTTTATTATAAGAATCAATACTTTACGATATGATTCAAGAAAGTTATAACTATGTAAAAGTGTATAAAAAGTGGCATATCAGACAATTAAGGCAACTTTAAGCTCAAAATACTAGAAATCTAGACGCGACGGACCCTGAAGAAAATCATCTCGAGTCACCACTAGAGTTGGGCGAGTGTCGTGTTTTTCTTCGTGTCGCAGGCACGCACGACTCAACACGTCATGGGCCGGCACTACTTACCTCCACCAGAATACTCGAAGTCTTTTATGTTATGTATATGTAATGTAAATGTAGTCTTAAATAGTTAAAGACATTTGGACAGATTATTCCAACTAACCCATAAACTTCACGGAAAAATATCCAAGAATTTGATGACTCTGGGGGCGATGTATGTGAGTGTCGTGTCGGGTTGTGTGCTTAAAAACTTTTTGACTGTGCGTGTTTAAAATATGCTAATCGTGGTAAAGTCGTGTCGTGTTTGCAAATATTTGACATGCGCCCTTCTCTTGTCACCACCAACCCTTCAATATATTGGTAAAGGCTAAATTTGGTTGCATTGAGTAATTTTTGGGTAAAATCAAACCCATTTTCAAATGACATCAATGCACAACATTCTAAAATTAAACACAATTAAATATTGTATATTTTATGTCTGTTAGATGTTTGGAACGCACACAAGGAATCATCTCCCACCACGTAAAGTATATCTCTTTTTATTTAAAGCCTTTATTTAGATACATTCTACGAGCTGCTAGGGTAAATAAACTTGGAAGGAGCCGAAGTTAACTTTCGTTTATATTTTATTTGCACGACAAAGCAGAGTCAAAGGTAGGAGGTGTTGAGGTGCAAGATACAGATACTTTGTCTAGTTTATTTAATCGTAGATACTTAAATATTCAAGATTAGCTTTGAGTATTTTGCACTAATTTATAATTTATTTATTTTAGAAACTCAATTGATTTGAAAAACAGTCTTAATTTATTTTCACAGAGCAACATTTGCCAAAATCTTTTTTTGATGATGTATAAATAATTTCCTGAACTTTAAGCTTGGAACATCTGGTGCCGTCTCCTGTGCGCTATAACTTATCTAGGCTCACCAAAAACACATTGCCAAATTGCGAGTTGATTATCTTCATAGTAGTTTTTCCCGTATCCCAAACAAAGGGCAACAATTATCTTAATGCCAGGTGCATGAAATTAATGTGCTGTAAGCACATTTCAACACAATATAACTAACGAATACAACACCAAGTTGACTATGACGACAATGTCGACGCACTTAATCTGCGATAAAGGCGTGTGCTTAGGCAAAAAAAAGCGCTGGAAAAACAGGTGCGAGGAAGGGAAAAAAAAGGTACAGACAAATCGCTGTCTGGCAACTAGGGTAAAAGTCCTGAATGCCTGGACACATTATAAGAACTCATTGTGGTCCCTTTTTTGAAATGTAGTTGTTGTTGTCGTTGCTGTTGGGTGTCATCTATTTGTATTTTTATGTGCTTAATGTCAACGAAATAATTGAGTCACTTTTGTGTGGTAAAAGGAGAGGTAGAAAAATAAGGGTGAAAAATGGGTGAGTAGGCTAAGGTTGTATACTAAAAATAAATGAACTAAAGACTCATTTTTGTGAGTGAGGACTGTCATTGCCGTTCTCTACAGAGTTCTCTATTTGAGACATGAAACAGTGCCAGATGGACATATAGTCTTCGGGTTCACTTCCTGACCCGTTCGCACTGGTCAGGCCAGTTTATTGGTCATTTTTATACCCTGTTCCCATTGAAAATGGGAAAAGGGGGATCATGAAGTTGTGCGAATGTATGTAACAGGGAGAAGGAAAATTTTCCGACCCCATAAAGTATATATATTCTTGATCAGCATGAACAGCCGAGTCGATATAGCCATGTCCGTCTGTCCGTCTGTCCGTCTGTCCGTCTGTCCGTCTGTCCGTCTGTCCGACTGTCCGTCTGTCCGTCTGTCCGTCTGTCCGTCTGTCCGTCTGTCCGTCTGTCCGTCCGTCCGTCCGTCCGTCTGTCTGTCTGTATGAACGCGTCGATCTCAGAGACTATAAGAGATAGAGCCACAAATTTTTGCACGAAGGTAGATTTATGCTGTACGCAGATCAAGTTTGTTTCAGATTTGGAAAATTCCCACCCGTCCCCCTTTTATCCCCAAAAAACCAAGACCTCCTCTAGAAATTCTACACCTAAACAACCGTCAAATCCACAATTTTCAAGTTAGAGCCTCGTGGTTTAGTATGCATCAAGCTAGGCCCAATATCTATCTATTCTGAAAAGTACAATCAGATCGGACAAAAAACACCGGAGTTATAAGCGAAACAGTAAGAGCACAACCCCCACCCAGTTGTTGGCCAGGACTACCAAAAGTGTTGCCTACATTTAGGATGACATTTTGTCACAAAGAAATAAATGAAAACAAATGAACAGGGTATTTTGTGGTCGGGAAACTCGACTACAGCGCCCTTACTTGTTATTTTACTGCCATTGGTAGTTTAGTTATTGGAGCATATCGATGATACTTGTTTTTTTAAAATGCCTGCCTATTCTGAGGTTATGCTTCCAGCTTTGCTAAATATAAGGATGCATATTTAATGCAGTGCGCTATTGGCCATTTATCGAATTCCTGTCCACGAATCGGAAATAAAAATAAGCTTGTTATATAAATCAATCCTTGTCAGCTTGTCTTCCATAAATGAAACCAAGACTCCAAGAAAAGTTCGTGGTGGGAATAGCTTCACGAATCTCATGAGAATGAGCCCTTTTTAAACGATTATGTAAATTTGTGGTATTCATATTTGCAAACCGCAATATTAATTATCCCAAATTAGAATTGTAAACGAATTTGACCCATCTATGTAAATTTTAACTATTTTGTTTATTACCCTAAGCCCTCGCCGGCGTTGCTCCAACAAGTGGTGGAACTATTTTCGATTTTAGTCAACTTTCGGAAATTATTAGAGCGAAGCTCTTTTCACTGGGATGTTAAGCGAGAAAACGATTGTCTTTGCTTTAGATGTCTTTGGCTACGCTTTTGTCTTAGCAAATTCAACAGTTTTTGTTTTTGCAAGACAGCCATGGCAGCAGGTTGGTTGTGTGAGGGTAGGTAGTCGAAGCGCCATCCACAGCCCAGCATTCCC
>JAWNNO010005214.1:0-198725 GCA_035044985.1 Lordiphosa fenestrarum | reverse complement strand
ACTCGCAGTCTGATTCGAACTCCCACAGACTATCTTGTCCCAAGCCGCGAGTCCCTTTTATACGGCCTCCCAGCCCCGGCTCGGCTGCGCATCGGATTTGCCTTGGACTTACAAGTCCCGTTGTTGCATTGCGCTTTGGTTTTTTAGTCAAGCTTCTTGCGTCCCGTTGTCGCCATGCGCCGCCAGCCCAGTGGAAATTTCCACTGTCACTGGCCCCAGCCGTCTTTGGTGTAAGTGCGACCACACACATTCGCACTCCTGCTGTCCCCTTTCTAGCGCTCCATTCTAACGGGAACTCTCTCCGCTCTGGTGCGCTCAGCAACGGTACGCCATGCTTCGCTCTCCACTTCGCCCTTCAGCCCTTGCAGCCCAATTCGCCGCACATCTTAACCCTTATGTGACCGGCATTCCTTCCCCTACGTCTAAAGTTACATTCGGTATTTAGTATAATTTTAACATTAGTATTAGCCATACCTTACATTTAACACTTATAATAGGTATAAATAAGCTTATTCTTAACCCGTTCCTTAGTTTGGTAACGAAAAAACTCTTAGCTCGTCGACCTCGTTCGCTTCCACAGTCTTTAACATTCAAATTTCTGTTTCCCGCTTACATTTCCCTCGACCGTCTTCTTACCGTTCAAAACATTCCCTTTTTTTTCAAGTGGACAGTCCCCCCATCCCTAAGCCACAAAATTCTCCAATTTCCCCAAATGGACAGTTCCCCCATCCCTAAGCCACAAATTTCATTATGTTCCCAAATGGACAGTTTCCCCATCCTTATTCCCACTATTATGAACAGTGTGACCCTGTCGTTATCGTGGCACGCACGCGGTAATAACTACAACTCCCATCTCTGCTACCGGGGCGCCATCACAACCATTCATAACTTTGGCGTCAGCCGCGGCAAAAATTTAAATAAAAATATATTTACCAATAATTTGAACCACACCCGCTGCTCGGCCCCCTCTTCCAGGCTACCTCTACAACCCACTCCCCTCATGTAAGTACTCGTTCCTTCGTTCTCATCTTTAAATTTTTATTTCATTATTTTTTTTTGTTTTGTTTTGGCGGCACCTCTTGGATTACTGTGGCTCCTCCTGCACCTCCGGCATGGAAACGTGGCTGCTCCATCGCACCCTTCAGCTCAGCTGGCCACTCCGATGCGTGTAAAAGCCGCCACCAGGCCGGCCGCCAAGGCCCCGTCTGTTGCCAAGGCTGCGGCTGCACCGGGAGTGGGGTCGCGTCCTTGATCCCACCCTCCCAGGTGGAATGCGATCGCTGTAAGGGTGGTGGTCGCGCGCGCCCTGTCGTCTGGCTCGGACAGGATTGCGGCTCCAAGAACAAGGGCTTCCATGCCGGATCTGCCGATCGCTGCTGCTGCTCGCCCTCAGCTAGCGCGTGCTGCGGCCCGTATGGTGGCGGCGACCGTTGCTGTTGTTGCGCCTGCTGCTGTTGTTATTGCGCCTGCTGCTGTTGTTGCGCTTGCTGCGGCTTTGGACATTGTCATGGCCCAGGCTCCAGCTCCTCGACGTCTGCCCTGGTCTCGGCGCGCACGTCCACCAGGTCCGGCGGAGGTCGTGATGCCCGAGGAGGACTGGCTGGGATCTCCTCGATACTCATGCCATCCTTTCTCCCGGGTACCACTACGGCCTCCCGCCAGGTAACCAGCAGTAACGCCTGATGCTCCCAGTTGCCCTTGAACGTGGAACGCTTGTGACGCGACACCACGGGCTCTTCCTTTTGGAACGGCAGTTCCTCCTCCTCGTCATCCGAGATGACGATGACCCTCGGATCGACACGTGGAGGTGGCTTCGCCTTGCCCCACGCATCGGCTGCCACCTTTTCCTCCGGCCTCAACCACACGGATTCCATTGACGTGTTGCTGTCTCCACTCTCCGACTCACTTCCTGCCTCACTCATCGCTGTCTCCGCCGGTCGGCTAGGATCCGGGTCTACCGAGCGAATACCCACTGATCTGAGTGAGGAGCATTCCGACGTGGACCAGGATGTATCCCCCAAGGACCACGTCGGCGTGGACACCGTCGACGTCCTCGATCGTATAGGCGATGTCTCGAGGTCCAGCACGTCGTCTCGCTTCCTCTGAAGCAGGCGTCTCATTTTCCTCTGCCCCTGGTGAGTCACCTTGCCCGTGTTCCTCCGCCCACTAAATGGGAGTCGGCTCTGGTCCCCGGCTGGGTTTTTAGCCCTTAGCGGTGCCAACACCTCCTCCGCCCTTGTGAGCTTACGCCGCTCTTCTGCCACCTCGCACGCCTCGCCAGTTGTATCTTTGTCACGGCGGCTGGGACCGGCTGGCTTCGCATCACTCTCTTTCCACTGTTCTGCACGTGCTCCTGACATTTTCTCGAAAGACCGACATTGGCTGCCCATCTTATCCTTGAACCTAACCCTCTGCCGCTGCGCAGACGCGACCGCGGCTTTCTCAGCAATTCATTTGCATATTAGCCAAGCGGAGCTCAGGACATAACTGCTCTATCGCGGCCTGCTATCTCGCTCACACCTATAGCCGCTTATGCTCTGTCTCACTTGCTGTTTTCGGGTTGTTTTTTTCGCCGTGCTTAACCCTATGCTGCCCAAGGGGTACAAAAGTGCCGCATATACTCAATTAATTTTTTTTTTTCCCAAATTTTCCCCAATTGTATCTCATTGCTGAGTCTCTTCTTTTATATTAAATTTTTTTTTTTTTATTTACACACTTTCCTCTTCTATATAAACAATTTTGTTTGTTTTTGGTGGCTTTCCTTGATTTTATTTATTTTTTTTTTTGTGTTTAATTCCTTTACATTTGCCACAAATTATTTCCTGCTTTTTTTTCGTTTTCATATTTTTTCCATATTTTTATTTCTTCTTACAAATTTCTCCTTTTTTTTAATAGATTCTAAACAATCGTATTTAACTTTTCCTAACGAAAAATTGTCGGTTTTTCTTGTTATTTTTCTCCAAATTTCTCACTTAGTATTTTAAATTTTTTTTCGTTTCTTTTGCTTTTTAATAGCTTTTCATTGCTTTTTTTCAATTTATCTACTCACGATCGGACCATTTCGTTTTGTTTCCATCAGGGCTGCGAACCGGTTTTGAACCGAACCGGTTTGAACCCGGAACTCCGACTTGTATTTTACTATGAACCGAACCCTGAACCGAACCTCTTTAGAAGTTAAAGCTGAACCTGAACCTGTTCCGAACTTAAAATTTCGGTTCAGTTCAACAAAACTGATAGACACAAAAATTTGACCTTCTGTTTACCGACTTCATCTGTTATTTGGTGCGACTGACTCCCAAATTGGGCAGAAAAGTGGAAAAAATCTGGCAAAACGTTTAGATTTCCATATGAAATCCCCACCTAAATGTTTCTTGTTATACCTAGCTTGTTAAATAATTCTCAAAAGCAAGAATCTAACATCATTTTGGTAATATTTTTCTACGTAAACTACGAAATGGAATTTCACTTAACTTTAAATTATATATTGAATATTTTCATGTGTTCTACTAACCAATTCCGAACCAAAAACCACTCGGTTCCCGTACAATTTGGGGAGTTTTTAGGTCGAATGCTGTTTTTAAAACAAATAGATCACATCAATTATAAATGTTGTATAAAGTATGGACTGAACCAAGGTTCGAACCAAAACCTTTTTGCCAAAAACCTCGAACCTCGAAAATTTCCGAACCTTAACCATTCGTTAATTTGGGTTCGAACCAGTGTACCGGAGATCCGAAAATTTTGTTTGGTTTGCAGCCCTGGTTTCCATGCTTCTCTATATATTATATTTCCTTTCTTTTAATTTCAATTCTTTCTTTTAGAAATTTTATATAGGGGATTCTTTTGTTAACGTTTTTTCTTTGTTCGCCTACCCTTCCTCGGTGCTCCCTGCCTGATCCTGGCCGACGGAGTCTGCTGCTTCCTCTTCTGAACTGTAGTGTTGCATAAGTCCGCTGACGTGGGCTGTGCGTGCGCGACGGCTACCAGGCTCCCAAAGCTTGCAAATCACTGGAGAAGTGAACCCCACCACTCTTAATGGTCCTGCAAACCTAGGTGCCAATTTTGCTGCGAATCCTTCCGCCGCATTGGATAGGTGATGCTCCTTTACCCAGACAAGATCCCCAATTGATGGTTTCCACGCCCGTCGGCGTAAGTTGTAGTGTCTAGCCTGATCTTGTGCCGCGCGTTCTAAATTCCTCCGTACAAGCTCAAAGATTTATTTTAATTTGTCTGCGTTATTCGTGGGATCTTGTGCTGCTTGCCACGTACCCAAAGCTGTTTCATCAAACCAAGCTTGTGGTAGTCTCGGCTCCCGACCCTGAGTAATAAATGCTGGGCTGTAACCAGTGGACTCGACCACACTGGTGTTAACCGCTAGCATTATCTCAGGCAAAGCTTCATCCCAAAGCCTCTGATCCTGTCCTGTAAATTGGGCTACCATTGTCTTTACCGTTCGGTTGACCCGCTCAGCGGGATTTTCATGCGGCGTATATGGAGCGGTATACTGATGTCGCACTCCCAACTTCTCGACAAATTTTGTAAGTATTTTACCCGTAAATTGGGCCACATTGTCTGCAATCAGTACTTTGGGTACCCCAAAACGAGCTAAAATTCGTTCTCGGAACGTCCTTTGCAATGATGCAGCCGTTGCTTTCCGCAGAGCCACCAATTCCGTCTATTTTGAAAATCTATCCACCATTACCAACAGCATAGTGTTTCCATGCTTTGACCGTGGCAAGGGTCCCACAAAGTCGGCACACACAGCCCAAGGCTCGTCTGGGATTTGTGTCAACATTTTCCCTTGTGCTTGCAGTTGGCTGCACTTATATTTCTGACAAATTTCACATTTGTTTACATATGCTCTTACATCTCGATGCATCCCCGGCCAATAATACCGCGATGCCACTCGAGCGATCGTTTTACGGCTTCCCGTATGCCCCGCCGTGGCCTCATCGTGGTTTTCTTTTAAGAATCTTTTCCGCTGGCTTAAAGGTACGCACAGCTTCCACGCCACCACATCCTCGTGACCTGTCCGGAAACTTTTGCGCGTTAGTCTTAATTCTATCTATCAGCTGTTGAATCCAAGTGTCGCCTCTTTTTGGGGCCTCTTGTGATTCCTCTGACACAGACAGTTGTCGGCATATTTATTCCTCCACCTCAAAATCGTACTGCTGTAGTTCTAAAGCCCATCTAGCTATCCTTCCTGCTGGACTTTCAATACTGCTTAACTATTTCAATGCCAGATGGTCGGTGATCACGCTAAAATGGTATCCTTCTAAATAAGGTCTAAGTTTTCTTATGGCCCATACAATCGCCAAACATTCCTTTTCGGTTGCTGAATAATTCCTTTCAGCTCCGTTTAATGTCCTACTTGCATACGATATTACTCGTTCCCCGTCTTTTCCCATTTGGGTAAGAATGGCACCGATTCCATAATCACTTGCATCGGTTTGCAAACTAAATGGTCTCTCAAAATCTGGACAAGCAAGGACTGGATCAGACGTGAGTTTTTCCTTGACCTTTTTGAACGCCTGTTGTCTTTCGGGTGTCCAATCCCATTTAGTGCCTTTTTTTAACAAAGCATTCAGCGGATGGACCAAAGTCGCAAATCCTGGTACAAATCGCCTATACCAAGAGGCTGCTCCCATATATTGCCGAGTTCTTTGACGTTTGAGGGAGGTTTTAGCTCCGCTATTGCTGCTACCTTGTCGGGATCGGTGCGAATACCCTGATCCTAAGTGGCCCAAATATTTTAACCTTCGATAGCGTGTTTGGTGCTCTCTGGAATTGTCCAATCCTACCTGGACAAGAAAAGGAAGCTCTATATATGCTTTATCGATTTTAAGGAAGCATTCGATACGATAAACCGTCATAGTTTGTTACTGAAACTAAGCCTTCTGGGAGTATCTACGAAATTCATTAACACCTTGATCCACCTATACGAAGAAAATACCTTTTCTGTATGGGACGGAAGTGAGCTCTCGGACTGGTTCCCTAACAACACCGGAGTGACGCAAGGATGCCTCCTCAGTCCACTTCTGTTTTCCCTTTACATCGACGATATATCATTGTTCCTGCCCGGCGGGGTGGATGTAAATGGTCATAATGTAAAAACTTTGATGTACGCTGACGATATGGCGCTCCTGGTGGAGACCCCGGAAATGCTCCAAAGCATGATAAATAAGCTATACGACTTCTGCCAGCTGTGGAGTCTACAAATAAATGTGGAGAAGACAAAGGTAATGGTGGTTAAAGACGGCCGTGGACAAACGCCTAGAGTCGATAAGTGGTTCCTAAATAACGCTGAGCTTGAGACAGTAACCAGGTTTAAATACCTAGGCGTCACCTCCAGGAGAAACAGCTGGACTCAAAAAAAGCGATAAACAGCACGTGGAAAAACTTTTTTGGAAAACCGCTCATCCTGCCAACCACCATATTTCGCCTGTTTGAAGCTGCTGTTAGGTCTGTAATGTGCTATGCATCGCAACTATGGGGGTGTAGCCAGTATGAAGAAGTTGAGTGCCTTCAAATGATGTTTATTAATCGTATTTTCAAACTCCCAAGTACAACGCCTAATTACGCCATACACCTTGAAACCGGCCTACCATCGCTCCACATACACTGCCTCCAAACTCACTTCAAATACATCCGAAAAGTCTTTGATATGTCCAGCGAACGATTACCCCGTATTGTAGTAGGCATGATATTAGCTAACAAAAATCAGGTGTTCGAGAAATGGCAAGCCACAGCACCTGCTTGTAACATTGATATCGACCTTGATCGTCCAGAGTCCCGGGAAGCCTCTCATAAGCAGATTTTGGAAAACATCGAGTTCCGGGAGAGGGAAAACTTTCTACACCTAGCGTCCTTAAGTGAGTCCAGACTCATCTATCTACTCATGAACTATTTTCAAGATCGTTTAGGAATTCAAACTATCTCCATGATATGCCGTGCTCGATGTGAAATGCTCAATCTGAACTATAGGCCGCATGTAAACTCCATCAGCACTGACTGCACTCTCTGCAACCTACGTGTAACGGAAAATGTTGCGCATCTGATCGGGGTCTGCCAAATCTTGGGCGAACTACGCAGCTTGTACTTCAGCAAACCTTCCCTATCGGAAATCGAGGTTATAAGCTGGCTGAAAGGAGAACACTGGGAGATACTGTCTTCATTCTTACAACATGCGCTGAAATACCGCTTGCGATCTTAAATGAATTTCTTTAAGTAGCCAAAAACCAAAATGTTTCTTTTTTCTTTCTGCTACGGATTGTTGCTTTTAAATTCAAATTCTAATGTTTCTGTTTTAAATATAAGAAATTATAAAATGTGTTCAATATGTTAAGTTATGGCTGATGGTTATAAACCAAGCCATGTTATACCAAAATAAACTACTACTACTACTACTACAAATACGCTGTACAAGTATCGAAACCAGCCGGATCGGATATCTAAAGCATATAGCTGCCAAAGGAATGATCGGTCGAGAATCTGATTTTAGTGAGAAAACGATTTTGTTTTCAAAGCAAACGCCTTCATACTTTGTATTTCTTAGTTAACACTGCTTTCCCATGTTTCCACTAAGTTTGGTCGAAATCGGACATCTATATAGTATAGCTGTCATAGAAAAGTAGAGTCAGAAAAGTAGTCTTTGTGAGAAAAACTTAATTGTTTTCAGTGAAAATGTCCTTCAAATTAGTTAGAAAAACGTGCTGCAAGGTTATACAAACTTCGGCCGAACCAAAGATAACTTTTCTCTATTTTTTGGATTTTTAGCTAGTTTGTCTTGTGTAAGGTCAGTCTCTGAGGATATTCTCTGATCTGAGGGCACTTCGGAAGGGTAAACATTTTTGGAGGTTTTATGGAACTTTTCTTGTTATAGCATAGTCCATGATTCAACAATTCAAGGTGGGGTGTTATGAGTGTGATGCGTACTTTTGCCAAAAGCTGACGCTTCAAAAGTACGCCCAGCACTGAACGTGAAGGTACTTTGCAGAGAACTCACACTGATGCCACCTCACCTCTCTTGTTGCATCATGGTATAGTCTATAACACCGGGTATTTCCTATGTATCTGTTGGCCAGTATGTAGGAGTTACAAAGTCGAGTTTGTTTAAAGCGCTCGTCAGTATGCTGTAGAGTTGTTTCTCTTTGGGATTAGTCAGTCTGGAGCTACAATGGGGATGATTTGAACTATAATGACTCGCAGCTAAAAAGAGGCCCTTCAGATGAGTTTGCGCAAGAAGCATTTGGATAATCCACTTTACGGCGAGGAATGCCATTTGCATTTTAGAGTGAAATTCGTAGGAGAGCCATAACTTGGATTGTTGGCTTGTATTCTCATTTTTTCTTGCATTGCGTTTTGCATATATACCATAAAGTCCTTCAGGGTTTGCTGTAACGATAGAAACATAGATTTTAGGCTTCTATATTTTGATCGTTGATCCGCTTGTTTCGCTGACAGAGTCGGTTCAGTTCGAGTGTGGTATTTCAGCTGTGGGTGCGGATCTATCTGTTCCAAGTTTCAAGGCGCTTTCGAAAGAAATGCATTGGCTATCAGTGATTGGGGCAAAGGATGATCTTGTAGCTTTGGTGAAGTAGACTCCAGAAGTCGATTTTGAGGGTGTATAAGCTTTCAGGTTTCCATTGGATCAAGCGAATTCCGTCCGCGTATTAATCCTGCTCTTCAGATCTTTGTCGACTTGGCAACCTCTGTAGTTTGCAGTGTCGTAACCTCCACAGTTACTGCATTTTTTGGACTTAAAGATCCTCGTTGTTTGAAGGGCAGGAGGCAGTGTTGTGCAGCTCTCCGCATGCTACAAAATCAGATTGCAGAGCGCAGTAGGCCTTAGTTTTATTGAGAATTGATACATTAGACTAGATTTATCACTTCAGCTCTCAAGCATTTTTCGACAGTGCGATACATTTCATCAGTGTTTACTTGGAGCTTTGTTTCGCGTATGTTGCCTTTTCTGATGGATGTCACATTAAAGTTGTTGTTGCCTATTATCGAGGCAAGCTTTGTAACTAGCATCTGTAACTAGAAGAGTTTTTGGTTTTGCGGGGCTTGAAGCACTTTCATCACACTTAGCGTCAGAGAGATTATTAATGGTAAGAAACTATATGTTGATGGTATATTAACAGTAATTTAAGGGGTTAGGCAGTTAGAAGCACGAAAAAAACAAGTATTTAACAATGCTACAATTAGGTAAAGTAACAATTTTATATCATTAGGTCATGTTAGATTTTGATTTAACCCAAATTTGAAAAAACAACTTTTTTATTTAAAATAAGCTCTATATATATCGGCAACTGTTCCTCAAGTAGTCTTTTGAGGAGACCATGCCTTATTTACAGTTCAACCGAAATTATTCAAACAAAAAAGTATTAGCATTTTACATGGTTCTTACATAACAAAAAAAGTAAAAGACATTGAGTTCTAAAGAATCTTAAAAGCAGTATTTTTTTATGTTTTTCTTCAGAATGTTCAAAACGATTTTAGTGTTCTTGAAAAAAAATTAAAACATTGATTAATAACAGTAGGCACCCTGAACAATTATAACCAGTGTTTGAATTGCTTACTAAACAGCAGCAATAGCAACCTGAAAATGCTGTGCTCTTGCTGCTGCTCCGAATATACAAGTAGAAGAGCAGCAGCATGAGCTCAAAATTCATTCTACAGCACTATAGCTTTGCTCCGTGCTGTCAAATTTTCATCACTATAGGTAGGTAGGTAGTTCCGGCTGACCCCAGATGGGGTCACACATAGACCTTAGGGTCCTTAATGAGGCCGGGTGATTATTTGGGTACGTTTGTCTTAGAAGTCCAGGAGGATTCTTGTCGTTTTGGCAAATGCCAATAACTGTTTTGGGGGCCTCTTGGCCGCTTCCTCCAAAGAAGAGAACCGTGGGGTGTACAGAATTTGTAATCTTGTCGTGGCAATTGCTGGGCAGCTGCAAATTAGATGTTCTAGAGTTTCTGCGACTCCAGGTTCCATACATTTCCTGCAGGTGTCCTCTGTTGTTATGCCTAGCTTTATCGCATGAGCGGCTGCTAGGCAGTGTCCCGTTAGTATGCCAATGAGCAGTCTACAGTCTCTTCTCTGGAGGTGTAGCAGATAGTGCGTAAGTTTTTTGTCTCTTGTCTTGCACATAATTTTAGAGATTCTGCATCCGCTGGTGTTTTCTCACCTTACCTCCGCTTCTTTCTCTGCTATCTCTTCCATCTTGCTATGAAGCGTCTGTATGGAGAAAGGTATGTTTAGTGTTTCTTCTTGGCCGAGTACAACTCCGGCTTTTGCAAGACTGTCTGCCATCTCGTTTCCGTCGATGCCCCGGTGGCTGGGAATC
This sequence comes from Lordiphosa fenestrarum, assembly GCA_035044985.1. NCBI lineage: Eukaryota > Metazoa > Arthropoda > Insecta > Diptera > Drosophilidae > Lordiphosa > Lordiphosa fenestrarum. The sequence goes on along the minus strand of JAWNNO010005214.1, from coordinate 188,377 downwards.
CAGTAGATTTGCACCTTTCTGGAGATGCTGAGGGAATCTAGCGCTTCCCTGCTCGCCAGGACATTTCTGGAGTTGATGGAGTGTCCTTGCATTGCCTTGATTGCCGCTTGGCTGTCCACGTAGATATTTATTTGGTTTTATGGAGCGTGAATTTCCGCCAACTCTACTGGTTTCCTTATTGCGAAGACTTCCGCCTGGAATATGGTGCAGTGGTTTGGCAGTTTGTAAGAGAGCTTTATTTCTGGCTCCTAGGTCCATCTTTGAGCCGTCTGTAAAGAGGTGCGTTGCTTCTTGGGCCAGTCCTGTATGCCAGTCTTCTGGTCCTAATAGTGCAGATGTGCATATTGGGTTGATCTTTGGGATAATGTAGTCCGTGCTACTATTGATCTCTCTACCAACTATGCTGTGTCCATAGCTTTGTAGCACCATGGTGCCTGTCGCACATAGACGTTGGGCGGTCTTTTGTGCCAGAAGGCGTGCTTGGATGTCCAGAGGGTTGACACCTAAGATGTGTTCTAATGCTTTGGTTGGAGTGGACCTCAGCGCCATATGTCGTCGGCATATGCAGTTATCTTGGGTGCTTTCCTGCGAAATTTTGTTAGCAGTTCGTTAACCACAAGGTTCCATAGAAGGGGTGACAGTACTCCGCCTTGAGGCGTGCCGCCGTGTGCCTCCTTCGTCATGGTTGTGGTACCCCACTCGGCTTGTACTCTTCTGCAGCTCAGCAGGTTGTATATCCACGAGTTCAAAGCCTTATGTATTGATACAGCTCTTAGGCTGCGCATTATCGCCTCCGTGGAGACGTTGTTGAATGCACCACCATTTCATCACTATAGAAATAGCATTAAAAAAACTACTATTAAAATACTATATGGAGTTAGAGTCACAGCAAAAAAAAATCGTAGAAATCGGAGTAAAGCAGACATAGATTTTCTATTCTTGATTTTAGGGCCCCTCAGTTTGCTCCCAATAGTGCTATGACCAAAACTATGTTAGCACCTACAGGGCAGTAGCAGCGCTGCTTTCAGCTGCTACTGCAGCATCAAAATTTTAGCTGAGTGTATAATATTGTTGGTACAGAGTATGGTGTAGTCGGGATTGACCGACTTTCTTTCTTGTTTGAACATATATTTGAACAAACTTACCTGCGAATTTAACATGACCATGCGCCAAGGAAATGCTTATATTGAAAAGAACTTTTGTCCCACACTCAGAAAAATATGCGCCATCAATTTTAGATATTCGCATTATTTTTCTATTTGCCCTGGTATTAAGAAAATATTCTAATAAACAGAAATAGTTTTCTGAATCTTAGAAAAATATACCATAAACAAGAAACTATTATTCTTAAATTTAGGGTGAATCGCCTTAGGACGGATTTCATAGGAGCATTTCTAATTTTCAGGGCGAATTTATTCCTTTCTTTTTATGAGTGTAGTACAGACGGATACTTTAAATGCAAAATATGCACATCAAACATAAAGGAAAGTTAACTTTGGCTAGGCCGAAGTTTGTATACTCTTGCAGCACGTTTTTCTATCTAACTTGAACGACATTTTCACTGCAAACAATCAAGTTTTTCTCACTTAGGGCCGATATCTCAAGTTCCTGTTTATGCAACTCCAGGTGGACTTTACGCTTTTTCGTTGCTCATGCTCAAAATGAGCAGTACAAATGCACCAAATACACCTAGGTTTGCAAAAACAGTAACATGAGAAAACTGCCCTAAGTCTACTTTTCTGACTCTACTTTTGTATGACTGTAACGAACCTTTGAGTATGCCGGCTTCCGCTCAGGGCAGTCGTGGATCTCTCCAAAAAAATTATAAGTATGGAGTTGGTATTGAAATAATAAGGCCGATGGTGATTTCGTTTATGCCGGTTTATTGGCCTTAGAATCCTATTGTACAATCTCGATGACTAGCGACTAGGACTTAGCAAGGCTTATACGCTAACGTAGCTTCGTCTGAGCCTTAAATCTACTCCGACGGCTTGTCTAGTATGGCTACGGACACCGCTGGCACCACGATTCGCCTTAACACGTTGGCAAAGTCGCTCAACTCGTCGGCTCTCGTTTAGTACCGCACAGCTTCTTTCCGGAGCTTCCTAGGTCTCTCTGGGCTGGTGGAACTTGCACCGTTTCCTGCTGGCAGCACGATCCGTCTGACGCACTGGTTAAATCACGCAGATTCGCCGACCCTTGGTGTCTCTCGCACAGCTCAATTGGTGTTTTGGATCAAGCACTCACTCTGTTCCTTGGCTCCTGGTGGTATTCCCTCGATGAATACTCTGCTTGCTTTCACTCGCGTTGGTGATTCGCACTCGCTTAGAAACCGCGCACCGGGGACTGACACTCGGGTTAAAATGACTCGCACTCTGCTTCGAACTCTCACGGAATGTCTTGTCCCCAGCCGCGATTCCCTTTTATATGGCTTCCAAGACTCGGCTAAGCTGCGCATTGGTTCTGCTTTAGCCTCACCAGTCCCGTTGTTGCCATGCGCCGCCAGCCCAGTGGAAATTTCCACTGTCGCTGGCCTCAGCCTCCGTTGGTGTAAGTGCGACCACACACATTCGCACTCCTGCTGTCCCTTTCTAGCGCTCCATTCTAACGGGAACTCTCTCCGCTCTGGTGCGCTCAGCAACGGTACGCCATGCTTGGCACTCCACTTCGCCCTTCAGCCCTTGCAGCCCAATTCGCCGCACATCTTAACCCTTATGTGACCGGCATTCCTTCCCCTACGTCTAAGCTTACATTCGGTACTTAACATAATTTTTAACATTAGTATTAGATATATCTTACATTTTAATAATTTATAATAGATATAAATAAGCTTATTATTAACCCTTGCCCGCCGCTGTGAGACTTCAACTAAAGTCCTCACACTCCTCCCTTACTTTGGTAACGAAAAAAACTCTTAACTCGCCGACCTCATTCGTTTCCCACGCTTTAAACATTCAAATTTCCGTTTCCCGCTTAAATTTCCATCAGCCGTCTTCCTAACGTTCGTTTCAAACATTCCCCCTATTTCCCCAAATGGACAGTTTCCCCATCCCTAAGCCACAAAATTTCCCTATTCCCCCAAATGGACAGTTCCCCATCCCTAAGCCACAAAATTTCACTATTCCCCCAAATGGACAGTTTCCCCATCCCTATTCCCACTATTATGCCCAGTGTGACCCTCCCGCAACCGTGGCATCGCAGGTGCTAGAAGATCCCATCTCTACTACTGGGCCGCCATTATTAATCGAAAAAATTCATTCATGACGCTTGGCTTCATCAGCGCCAAAATTTAAAACTAGAAGTAAAAAAAATTTAACGAACAACACCCGCTGCTCTGCCCCATCTTCCCGGCTACCTATACAACCCCTTCCCCCCCATGTAAGTACTCGTTCCAACTTTTCAATTTTTATTCCATTTGTTTTTGTTTTGTTTTGTTTTCCTCTTTCTACTGGGGCTCCTCCCGGAACACCAGGACCCCCATCCGTCCCAGCTTGATGCGGAACCGACCGGCGGCCAGCAGCAAAATGTGGGAGCGTCTCGCCCCACCGGCCTTAAAGCGTGGATGCTCCATGGCACCCCTCAAGTCTGTTGGCCACTCCGACGCCTGTAACAGCCGCCACCTGGCAGGACGGCACGGGCCCGTTCCCCGCCATGGTTGCTGCTGCTGATTTGGGGTTGGAGCCACCACCTCGCCCGTAGAGTGCGATCGCAGCAAGGGCGGTGGTGGTCCGCGCCCTGTCGCCCTGCTCGGGCTTGACTGCGGCTCCAAAAGGATTGGCCGCCACTCCACGCGCTCTGCTGACCGCTGCTGCTGTTCGTCCGCTGTTGCTGACGTTGCTGCGCCTGGGGTTTTGGCCACTGCCAGGGCCCGGGCTCCAGGTCTTCCGCTGGTGTTGGTGGATCTCCGCGCATCTCCGTGGGCGGATCCCTTTTCCACCGCGGTGGGCTGGGCGGCACCTCCTCAATCACGATGCCTGTCCCATTCCCCGACACCACCACCGCCTCCCGCCACGTCCAGACCAGCACCGCGTGGTGCTCCCAATGCGTTCCCTGGAACACCGAGCGCTTGACTCGAGTCAGGACCGGCACTTCGTCCTGGAACGCGCTCTGGGACGGCTGGTCCTCGTAATCTGAAATTTCGATGACGTCAGGGTCCATGCGGAGAGGACCCTTTTCCTTCGGCCAGGCTCGATCTGCCTCCACCTCCTCGGGCCGCAGTCTCAATGGAGACAGAGGCGGCTCCTTCGCCGTCTCGCCTTCGACACCTTGCCCCTCCTCCAGCTCACTGGCGGCCTCCTCTGTCGCCGTGGACGGTGACGACGATCCGTCGGACGTCGACCACGAGGTCTCGGCCAACGACCGCGCTGGCGTGGAGCTGGTGGAGACACCGGATCGGTATGGGGACGCCTCTAGCACCAGGACATCGTCCTTGGGCTTCGCGATGAGTCGCGGTTTGGCCTTCCTCGTCCTCAGGTAAGTGTCCGTTTTCCGCCCCGAGAATGGCAGCCGGCTTCCACGTCCCACCTGATTCTTGCTGCGCAACCGCGCACGCACCTCCACGATCCTATTGGCCTTGCGCCGCCGTTCGCCCAATTCGCTCGCCTCGTCAGTTGCTTTACTGACCCGGCGGCTGGGACCGGCTGGCTTGGCTGCACCCCAACTCACATGTTCTTGTGTTCGCGACATTTTCCTGATTGTCTGACTCTGGCTGCCCACCTTGCCCTTGAGGCTGCCCTCTGCCGCTGCGCAGCCGCGACCGCGGCTTTGTCAGCAATTCATTTGCATATTGGCCAGGCGGAGCTCAGGACATAACGGCTCTATCGCAGCCTGCTGTCTCGCTCACACCTATAGCCGCTTATGCTCTGTCTCACTGGGTGCTTTGCGGGTTGTTTTTCGCCGCGCGTAACCCTATGCTGCCCAATGGGTACAAAAGTGCCGCATATAATCAATTAATTAATATTTCTCCCTAATTTTTCCCCAAATTGTTTATTATTTCTGAGTATCTTCTTTTATTGTTCTTTTTGTTTATATTTATTTACACCCTTATTCTCTTCTATAAGCAATCTCTTTTTTTTTGTGAGCTTATGCTGGCTTTTCTAGATTTTACTTTTAGGTTTTTTTTTCTTTTAAATTTTTACAAATTATTTCCTGTTCCCTTTATATACCCTTGCAGAGGGTATATTAAAATTGTCGAGATTTTTGTAACGCATAGAAGGAAGCATCTCCGACCATATAAAGTATATATATTCTCGATCAGCATGACGAGCTGAGTTGATATAGCCATATCCGTCTGTTCCTATGAGATTTTTCTCCGTCAGTTCGAAAGCTATCGAGCTGAATTTTTGCACAGAGTCTTATTTTTGCTGCTCACTACTAATATGTCGGAGCCGACCGGATCGGATGAGTATATCTCATAGCTCCCATAGGAACAATCGGTCGGAAAACTAGTTTTAGTATGAACAACTTTTTTTCTTTTCAATGGAAACGTCTCCAAACTTTGTAATCGTAGGTTTTATATGTTTTTTATAATCCTACCAATTTTTATTAAAATCGGACAACTATATGGTATACCTGTCATACAAAAGATAGGTCTGAAAAACAGTTTTAGTTAGAAAAACTTTTTTTGTTTTTAATGGTAGCATACTGCAATTTTGTATTTGTTTGTTTTTCGTGCTTTTACATAATTCTACAAGTTTTTGTCCAAATCGGATGACTATCTCATATAGCTCCCATACGAACGATCGGTCGGAAAATGGGAAAAAGCGTATTTTTTTTTTAAATATTTAAGCGAGCACTTGCAAAGGTACAAAAACTTCGGCACAGACGAAGTTAGCTTAGCTTTCTCGTTTTTTCATCATTTTATTCCTTTTCTTTTTTTTTTACCTATTTCTTTTTAAAAAAATTTGTTTTCTTTGCTTTCTTTTCCAATTTATTTACTCAAGGTCTGACCATTTGTTTTTTTTTTTTTCATCTACCCTTCCTTGGTGCTCCCTGCCTGATCTTGGTCTGCTGTTTCCTCTTCTGAACTGTAGTGTGGCTTAAGTCCGCTGACGTGGGCTGTGCGTGCGCGACGGCTACCAGGCTCCCAAAGCTTGCAAATCACTGGAGAAGTGAACCCCACCACTCTTAATGGTCCTGCAAACCTAGGTGCCAATTTTGCTGCGAATCCTTCCGCCGCATTGGATAGGTGATGCTCCTTTACCCAGACAAGATCCCCAATTGATGGTTTCTACGCCCGTCGGCGTAAGTTGTAGTGTCTAGCCTGATCTTGTGCCGCGCGTTCTAAATTCCTCCGTACAAGCTCAAAGATTTATTTTAATTTGTCTGCGTTATTCGTAGGATCCTGTGCTGCTTGCCACGTACCCAAAGCTGTTTCATCAAACAAAGCTTGTGGTAGTCTCGGTTCCCGACCCTGTGTAATAAATGCTGGGCTGTAACTGAAAATCTATCCACCATTACCAACAGCATAGTGTTTCCATGCTTTGACCGTGGCAAGGGTCCCACAAAGTCGGCACACAACGTGGCCCAAGGCTCTTCTGGGACTTGTGTCAACATTTTCCCTGCTGCTTATAGTTGGCTGCACTTATATTTCTGGCAAATTTCACATTTGTTTACATATACTCTGACATCTCGAAGTATCCCCGGCCAATAATACCGCGATGCCACTGGGGCTTTTGTTTTACGGCTTCCCGTATGCCCCGCCGTGGCTTCATCGTGGTTTTCTTTTAATACTCTTTTCCGCTGGCTTAAAGGTACGCACAGCTTCCACGCCACCACATTCTCGTGACCTACTCGGTGCGGAATATGCCGAAACACACTATTTCCCTCAATCAAGTAGTTCGGAAACGTTTGCGCGTTAGTTTTAATTCTATCTATCAGCTGTTGAATCCAAGTGTCGCCTCTTTTTAGGGCCTCTTGTAATTCCTTTGACACAGATAGTTGTCGGCATATTTCCTCTTGCATTGGTTGGCGAGACAGTGCGTCTGCCACCACATTCAGTTGCCCCTTCCGATATTTCACCTCAAAATCGTACTGTTGTAGTTCTAAAGCCCATCTAGCTATCCTTCCTGCTGGACTTTCAATACTGTTTAACTATTTCAATGCCAGATGGTCGGTGATCACGCTAAAATGGTATCCTTCTAAATAAGGTCTAAGTTTTCTTATGGCCCATACAATCGCCAAACATTCCTTTTCGGTTGCTGAATAATTCCTTTCAGCTCCGTTTAATGTTCTACTTGCATACGATATTACTCGTTCCCCGTCTTTGCCCATTTGGGTAAGAAAGGCACCGATTCCATAATCACTTGCATCGGTTTGCAAAGTAAATAGTCTCTCAAAATCTGGACAAGCAAGGACTGGATCAGACGTGAGTTTTTCCTTGACCTTTTCGAACGCCTGTTGTCTTTCGGGTGTCCAATCCCATTTTGTGCCTTTTTTTAACAAAGCATTCAGCGGATGGACCAAAGTCGCAAATCCTGGTACAAATCGCCTATACCAAGAGGCTACTCCCATATATTGCCGAAGTTCTTTTACGTTTGAGGGAGGTTTTAGCTCCGCTATTGCAGCTACCTTGTCGGGATCGGTGCGAAAACCCTGATCCATCATTAAGTGGCCCAAATATTTTAGCTCTTTCTTGAAAAACTCGCATTTTTCTGGATTTATTTTCAGATTTGCCGCCTGTAGCCGGCGGAACACCTCCTTCAGATTATCCATATGCTCCTCTAGTGTTCTGCCTATAACAATAATGTCATCTAAGTACGCAAATGCTGTCGGCATCATTTCGGGCCCAATGACCTTGTCTAGTGCCCTTTGGAACGTTGCTGGGGCTGACGTGAGGAAAAATGGCATTACTCGCCAATGAAATAACCCTCTGCCTTGTACTGTAAATGCCGTTAAAGCTCGACTTTCCTCCTCCATTGGAATTTGCCAATACCCATTCTTTAAATCAAGGCTGCTAATGAACTTAGCTTCCCTTAACTGGTCTAAAATGTGATTTATCCTGAGCAAGGGGTATGCATCCTTGATTGTTTTCTCGTTCATGTCCCTAAAATCCATACATAGTCTCCATTTTCCCGTTTTCTTCTTCACCATCACTATCGGAGCACTGTGTGGGCTATTTGATGGCTCTATGCAGCCCTTTGCCAGTAATTCATCGACCTGCGCATTTATTTCCGCTTGCATTTTTGGATTTATCGGGAAATACCTTTGTTTTACCGGTCTATCGTCTTTTACTACTATCCGGTGTTCTGCCACCGTTGATGTTCCTGACATACGCTCAAAGACCGCTAATTCCATCTTTAGAAATTCTTCTATTTTTTCGTTCTCTATGTTGCCATTTTTCCTTGCTTTTGCTACCTCCTGTACCACTTCTACTGCGACTGTCAGTTTTTGCTCTAACCAGCCGTTTCTTCTTCCACGCCGTGGTATTTTTAATACGTGTCCTCCACACGCCAGTTCCACTCCCATTCCAACTAAGAAATCCCATCCTAATACCAGAGCGTCTATAATTCCCGGCATTATCAGCAGCGATATTTTCCTGCTGCTATTGCCAAAGGATATATTGACCTCAAGCGATTCGCAAATGTCGCTTCTCCTACTATCTGATAGTTTGACCTGTTTCCTTGTTTCACTCAGGTTTCCTGCTTTTCCCAATGTTGTAGCTAACGACTGGCTGATAAAGCATGTCGTCGCCCCCGTATCCACCGTTGCCTTGACCTCGTGCTCTCCTATTCGCACTGTTGCCGTCAACTGCTCTCCCTCATCCTGCAACCGACCGATTAGTTTTGAGGGGCTGTTTGTGTCGACGCCCGCTCGTCCCTCGGTTGCGGAAGTCCATCGTTTCCCGAGGTTCTACAGCCATTAAAACTACGCACTCCTATTCTTCCGCACTGCCAGCAAAACAATAATGGCCGGTTTCTGCATTCCCTAGCCCAATGTCCTTGCTGTCCGCACCGTCGGCAAGCCTGTGCTGGGTTTGTCACAAACGTGTTCGCACTGTTCACATATCTCAGCGCCGGTTGTGGTTCTGCATGGCTCCCTTCCATACAACGCCGGCATGCTTCCACTCTCCAAGGCGCCAAACTTGAACCCGTGCTACTGTTGTGTCTACTCTGTTTATTTTCTTCCCAAAACTTTTTCTTGTCGCTTTCTAAGGTCTCGAAATCGTCCGCCAGTTCTATTAACGCGTCCAATGTGAAGCACTCATATGGTCGGACAAACATTCTGAGTGCTGGCGTGCTATTATCGTGTATAATTTTGATTTGTTTGATCACGGTGAAACATAGTGGTCGCATTAGCGTTTGCTTCTCTACCATGTATATTTTGAATGGTTCCCCCAATCTCTGCTTCCTTAGATGCACTTCCTGTTCGAGCTTTTGGAAATAGTCTCGAGGCAGAAAATATCCCTGGAAGCTTGTAACAAATGCCTCCCACGTGGTCCACTGCCTGTTATTTGCTATAAACCAATTCAATGCCATTACTTTCAAGAGTTCTGGCATTGCTCTCGGAATCATATCCAAATCTAGCCCATTCGTTATTGTGGACCACTCTACTCGCTCCAGGAAGTCAAATGGCTTTCCTTTTCCGTCAAAACTAAATCCCCATTCGCGCAACTTTGGAATAATCTCCCAAAGCTGCAACGTGTGGTCGTGATGCGGGACATGTTGCACTGGCTTGTGATATTAGTGGTTTTCCTGGTTCTAACGTTTGGCAGTGCATGGATGCTCTGCGAATCTCCGGAATTGAAAATTCCGTCAGATCCCCGCCTCCAACTGCACCCAACAAAGATGGCTTAGGTGAATTTTTGCTGTGCTTTCGAGCCAGTTCTTCAATCTGAGGTCCTACTATAAAATCTTGTTCCATTTTCTGGACCCACTCTCCAAAAACTTTTCTCATTTCATCCAGAGTACCCTCTGTCTCTATGCCGATCTCTCGTGCATATTTCATAAGTTCCTCTTTTTTGAGGTTATAAACCCACGACCGTACCATTTGGATTTAAAATTTTCTGCTTACTTTACCCTTCTGTCAATATTTTCCAATACCAAACCACGTTGGGCGCCAGTTGTAACGAGCCTTTGAGTCTGCCGGCTTCCGCTCAGGGCAGTCGTGGATCTCTCCAAAAAAATTATAAGTATGGAGTTGGTATTGAAATAATAAGGCCGATGGTGATTTCGTTTATGCCGGTTTATTGGCCTTAGAATCCTATTGTACAATCTCGATGACTAGCGACTAGGACTTAGCAAGGCTTATACGCTAACGTGGCTTCGTCTGAGCCTTAAATCTACTCCGACGGCTTGTCTAGTATGGCTACGGACACCGCTGGCACCACGATTCGCCTTAACACGTTGGCAAAGTCGCTCAACTCGTCGGCTCTCGTTTAGTACCGCACAGCTTCTTTCCGGAGCTTCCTAGGTCTCTCTGGGCTGGTGGAACTTGCACCGTTTCCTGCTGGCAGCACGATCCGTCTGACGCACTGGTTAAACCACGCAGATTCGCCGACCCTTGGTGTCTCTCGCACAGCTCAATTGGTGTTTTGGATCAAGCACTCACTCTGTTCCTTGGCTCCTGGTGGTATTCCCTCGATGAATACTCTGCTTGCTTTCACTCGCGTTGGTGATTCGCACTCGCTTAGAAACCGCGCACTGGGGACTGACACTCGGCTTAAAATGACTCGCACTCTGCTTCGAACTCTCACGGAATGTCTTGTCCCCAGCCGCGATTCCCTTTTATATGGCTTCCAAGACTCGGCTAAGCTGCGCATTGGTTCTGCTTTAGCCTCACCAGTCCCGTTGTTGCCATGCGCGGCTTCTGCAGCTTCATGAGTACCGTTGTTGCCATGCGCGGCCAGCCCAGTGGAAATTTCCACTGTCGCTGGCCTCAGCCTCCGTTGGTGTAAGTGCGACCACACACATTCGCACTCCTGCTGTCCCTTTCTAGCGCTCCATTCTAACGGGAACTCTCTCCGCTCTGGTGCGCTCAGCAACGGTACGCCATGCTTGGCTCTCCACTTCGCCCTTCAGCCCTTGCAGCACAATTCGCCGCACATCTTAACCCTTATGTGACCGGCATTCCTTCCCCTACGTCTAAGCTTACATTCGGTACTTAACATAATTTTTAACATTAGTATTAGATATATCTTACATTTTAATAATTTATACTAGGTATAAATAAGCTTATTATTAACCCTTGCCCCCACTGTGAGACTTCAACTAAAGTCCTCACAACGCATGATTTCTTATTCGAATTCATTGATGAATTCACCTATAAATTCATATTTGATTCACTCATGATTCCCAAATGACTTTTGCAAAGAAGTCACCGATCAATTTAATTTACATTGACTTTAATTCGATTTATGTATTTATTTAAATAATTTACCAAGAACTTTCCCCTGATTCACAAACACGCAACACTGTATAGTCATAACAGTTAAATTCATTTTATTTAACAAAATATATTAGAATTTGAAATTATCATAATAAACAAAAAACTAGTGTATATAGAAAAATAAATTGTTGATTTGAATTAAAAAGAATACATAAGACGAGAAATCACTTTACATCACAGTAACTAGTCTGCAGACAATTAATCATTAACTTTTCACAAGAAATATATTTATTTTAATAACTTCAACATTATTTGAACTGTCATTCGTCACGAGCTGCCAGTAGAAATGAATTAAGCAATTGCTTAGATCTTTCTATGCAAACGCAAAACCAGAAACAATAAACGATGCGCCGTTAATCCGTTTCTCCGCTTTGTCTTTCGCCTTCGGCTCGCGTCACTTTTTCCTACTCAGAGTATGAAATGGCACATCCGACCACTAGAATTATTTGTATACATTTGTTTATGATCCATATATAATTGATTGTTTTTGAGTTAATAATAATAAAAGTATATCTTAAGGCTTTTCCATTAAAGATCTGTCCAATCGACTCATTGTAAAATGCTTTAAAATGCAAATTATATATGATCTCAATGATAGCTCAAATGTGAAGAGTATACAAACTTAATTGTTCGGCGTTGGCTAAACTGTTTTTGGTTGTGTGTGCGTCGCACACCAACGGTGTGACCTTTTTTTGAGCTGCAGTAGGGAAAATAGCATCGAGAAATACACACGGAGTTCTGTTCTGCCGACGTCGACGTCAAAGCAGTAGCGCGAATAAGGCATGAATTTGACGATGCGTGAATTCTGGAACTGAAGGGTAGTCAACCGTTATTCCTTTTTGATCTTTAGTTGTTTGGTGCGCAGCAGCTTCGCAGCCACAGTGTACAGCTGCTACGAAAAGTTAAACCACGATTCTCATTCGGGCTCTCTTTGATCTGACATATTGCCATTTTCTTTACTACCAATGCTGAAAGGCTATTTTGCTTGACAGATTCTCATTTTGATTTCATTTGAAGGCTTTTTAAAGAAGTACTGGCATTCTTAGAAATTTACTCAGTTAGTAATTCGCTCATACCAAAATTCGTTGTCATAATCTCGGTTTGTTACCACACTTGGTGATAACATAGGCATAACAGTGCATTACTTATATACTTGCAGTAAGTTCAACAGTTTAGCCAACTTGCTAAAAGCGAATAGATCTCAGTTTGGAAATGGGAGGTGCAAGAAAACGCGTGTCTCAGCAATCTGCAGTGCAAGACGACGATTTCGACAGACTTGCACTTGAACACCTCGATCGTGTAAAAGCGGATATTACACGTATTAACAAATCGATTCGAAAGCAAGTAAGCCAAATAGAACCTCATGAGTTAGAATGTCGTTTGGATATTCTAAACAGCTACATCAAAAAGGCGTTCGATCTCCAACTGCAATTGGAACGCACAAATCCTGATTTGGCATCTCGTGTCGAGCTCGAGGAACTTTGCATTTCAGCGAAAGCCTGTTCGATGTCAGCTAGTAGTCGGCCTCAAGCTCAAAGCACAAGTAACAATTTAACAATGGCTGCATCGTTTTCGCACAGCAGGCATTTGCCTCAAATGAAATTGCCAAAATTTGGAGGCAATTATGCAGACTTTAAGAATTTCATAGGTTTCTTTAAAAGCCTTATCGACAGTGACCTCATTTTATCCAACGTGGAGAAATTCAATCACCTCCTATCGTGTTTGGAAAAAGAGGCACTAGGTACAGTGAAAGCTTACCAGATTACTAACAGCAATTACCCTAAGGCATTAGCCGCTTTGATTCGCGTTTACGATAGTCCTTGTCCTGTATTTTTTAAAAGTATTGCTCGTCTGTTTGATATTCTCATAATGCAGAGTCCGTCCGCAGTATCATTGCGATCCTTAATAGATAAGGTTACAGCAATTTACGAGTCATTGCTCTTAATTGGTGATAACACCACAATCGCAAACGCAATGATCATACATATTGTTATGTCCAAGGTAGATAGAAAGACTCGCTCTCGTTGGGAAGAGCAAATGGATAATCAATCCATTCCAACCTGAAAGGAATGCGAGGATGCAATGAACAAGCGATACCAGCATCTCGCCGCTGATGAAGCTACAGTAGGTCGCTCAAAGTCTCTCAAATCTTTAGGGATGCCGGATATTTCAAAAATATCTATATCGATATTTTTGACGATATTGAAAAAGTATCATTTCGATATAAATATTTTAGGGCAAACAATATCGATAAAATCTATATTTTCGATATTTTCACAAAATGAGTCTAAGTGGCTAAGTGTCTTTACTATAAGCTGGTCTATTGAGTTAATTAAGATGTCATTTGACGCATAATAGGAACTTCATTTTTACAAAATAGATTAATTGTATTTTTATAAGTTTAACAAAAGATATGTATTTTATTTCATTTACAACAAAAGAATTTTGGAATCTTATTCATGATACATTCTGATGGGATTGAGAGAAGACGCTTAACTTAATAAGTAAAATAATTTTTTTATGTTTTAAAACATTTTTTTGCTCCCCAAAAAACCACAAGAAACAGTTGAATGCAGCAGTGTGACCGAACGCTGGAAGCCAAATAGCGCCGAAAAAAATCGCCATGAAATATTCGATATGCGATATATCGCCTCATAAAAATATTCGATAATGATATATCGTTTTTTTGGACAAAAATATCGATATTCGATATTTCGATATTATTTCCGGCATCCGTACAAATCTTGTGCTCAGCGGAGCACAGGCAAAACTTCATTGTATGTGGCCCAAATAACCGAGTCATCAAATCACAAATGTTTATTCTGCAAGTCGAATGAACACTTCATTCAATCTTGCACTTCGTTCGAAAATGCAACTGTTAAATCTCGATTCAAGTTTGCTAAAGTCTTTCCGTTGTGCATCAACTGTCTTCGACATGATAGGGTGCTCATTGTAGGGTTTGCTCGAAGCCCCATCACACTCTTCTTCATCGATATAGCTCAAATTCCTTTACCAAAGCTGCTTCTAGTTCCCAACCAGCTCAAGAATCTTTAAACGCTTTATCTGTTCAGACAAACAAATCTAGTCAAGTCGCTCTAGTCACTGCACTTGTTAACATCAGCAGGTCAAAAGCAGATAGCTAGAGTTTTGTTGGATTCTCAAGTGAACTTCATAACGGAAGAGTTGGCGAAAGGCCTTCAGTTAAAGAGATATCGTCACGACATACATTTGTTAGGCATTGGCAAATCGCAGTTGTCTGCTCGCCATCCGTTTCAAACAACCGTTAGCTCACGATGTGAACCTTTCGAAATGGTCGTTGACTTAATCGTTCTAAATTTTATATCTTCATACCATCCTGAAAAAACAATCACTTCGACAGACTAGAAGATTCCAGATGAATTTGCTCTTGCAGACCCACTATTCCACAAGCCACAGCGTGTCGATATGTTGCTTGGTGCCGACCCTTTCTTCGATTTACTCAAAATAGGCCAGATCAAACACATTAGCTTCGGTCCTACCCTACAAAACACAGTGTTTGGGTGGATAGTGTCTGGACGTTGCAAAACAAATCAACCTCGATTGTCTGAAGCATGCTATGCTCCTCGTTGAGCATTGTTCAAGATTCTACCCCTTTCGTTGATGCGCAAGTTTTAGGAAGTCGAACAAGTTCCTGAAATGTCCAAATCGCAACTTTACACACCAGAACAATCGTTGTGCGAAAAGTCCTTTGTTGATACGGTAATCCGTTTGCCTTCTGGTCGATTCAGTGTCAATTTGCCATTTAAGTCAAGTAATAGCTGCCTTGGTCGATCTTACGACACCGCGAAGAGGCGATTCTTGTCTTTGGAGAGGCGTATGAATGCCAATCCAGATCTCCAATCTATGTACATTGATTTCATGAAGGAGTATTTAGCGCTAGGTTAAATGACGGCAACTGACAATGTTGTACCTTCCAACCCACATTACTTCATCCCTTATCAATGCGTTCTCAGGCCCCATAGCTAAGACTAAGATGCGTATTCGATGCATCTAGTAGCACTTCCTCACAATTATCGCTAAACGATATTCTGTTAGTTGAGCGACTATTCAGCCATGCCTTTATACCATCCTTTTACGGTTTCGCCTTCGTCCGTATGCTGTGACTGCGGACATTACCAAAATGTATCGGCAAGTCTTAGTAACCGAAACCCAACGTGACTTTCAGCTGATTGTTTGGCGTGAACATAGCAATAAGCCATTACAAATCTATCGCTTGAACACAGTCACTTATGGCACTGCAAGCGCTCCATTTTTGGCTATTCGCTGCCTCCAATATTTGAGCGATCTTTTCGCAGTGTCTCATCCCTTAGGCTCTAAATCCCTTGCTAACGAATTTTACGTTGATGACCTCGTATCTGGTGCTGACTCTATTGAAGAGCTTAAGGCACTGTGAGAAGAAGTCACATTCATATTGGAGTCTGCTGGGTTTGTCCTTGCTAAATGGGCTTCAAATTGTATTCTAAGCGAAAGTCAAACTGACAACACAGACGTCTCACTCGGAGATACGGCTGATACGAAAACTTTGGGACTCATTTGGAGCCCAATTCAAGATGTCTTTTAATTTCGTACTCAGGAATTATGTCAGGAGAACACTGCCACGAAGCGTTCTATTCTTTCATTCACTTCTCGCCTATTCGACCCCCTGGGGCTCATTTGCCCAATTATTACACTTATTACACTTGCCAAAATTCTCATTCAAGAGATTTGGCTTCTAAAACTTGACTGGGACGATCAAATTCCGGATCCTCTCTTAAAACGTTGGGAACAAGTCGTAGCCTGTTTTGAGGAGTTAGACTCCGTTCAAATTCCTCGACATGTGGGCACAAATCGGAATGGTTCGTACCAAGTGCATGGATTCGCAGATGCGTCCACAGACGCATTTGGTTGTTGTCTGTATGTCCGATCAATTTGCTAACAGCTAAGTCTCGGGTAGGTAAGTTAAAAACTAAAACGGTACCCAGACTGGAATTGTGCGCTGCACACCTTCTATCCAAGCTGTGGAGTGACGTGTTATAGCAGCTAATATAACTAAACTACCAATAATTAATATTTCAAATTCATTTTGTATTAATTCTAAATAAAATTAGTTGACCTCAAAATCGACCATGTTTTTATGTGTGACTCCGAAGTGGTGTTGCATTGGTTGCAAACACACCCATCGAAACTCAAAGCCTTTGTAGCCAATAGGGTGGCAGACATCCAAGAGCTCTTACCAGATGCTGTTTGGAAACACGTGCCAACAACCCTGCTGATCTGCCTTCGCGAGGTAGTACAGTAAAGGAATTAAACATGTCGCTCTGGTTCAAGGGCCCACCTTTTTTGTTGCTTGATCAAAGCCAGTGGCCAGAAAACTCTCACTTGCAGGCACCGAGTCCTGAAGTTCTAGCAGAGAATCGAACCACTGCAACTGCACACATTGTTGCAGATTCCAATCCTAACCCAATTCTTAATCTTGTTGACGATTTATCATCGTATTTAAAACTCATACGTATCGTATCGTATATTTCTCGTTTTGTTGATGGCCGGAATTCCACTTGCTGGACTCACTGTGTCCCTACGGCCTCGGAACTAGCTGCTTTTTTTTTTTTAACTATCGTTCAAATTTTGTAACGTGACGCCTTAAAAACCGAATTCGATCGCTTAAGCAAGTCGTTGGTCTTGCAACCATCCTATCAAAAATTGAATCCTTTCGTTTTTACTGAGCATGTTGGCCAACGCACCTTGACCTTATTGAGAGTAGGAGGTCATTTTCTTCAAGCACCTTTAGTGCATAATGCCAAGTTCCTTTTACTTATGCCCAAGAGCAACAGATTCCTGAAATTGTACATTCAGCACTTGCATCGCACTAATAGTCACGCTGGTCCGCGTGCTCTGGTCGGTCCGCTGCACCAATCAATTTGGCTAATAAACGCTCGTCGTGAATGCAGTGCTGTAGTTCGTCAATGCGTACATTGCTTCCGCTATAAGCCCAAAGTGTTATCACAAATCATGGGAAATCTGCCTGCAGATCGCTTAGTAGGCAGTCGGCCATTTAGGGTTAGCGGAGTTGATCTGTTTGGTCCATTTAGGGTTTCGTTGGGAATTCGTGGTAAAACTCCTCTCAAAATGTACTGTGCAGTCTTCGTCTGTTTCGCGTCGAAGGCTGTCCATCTGGAACTTATTAAAGATCTCACTCTATCTAATTCGTTCATTTTGTGTCTCACCAGATTTACCGGACGTCGTGGACCGCTCGTAAAACTGTATTGTGAGAACGCTACAAATTTTGTGGGTTCCGCACGTATGCTCAATACCATCGCCAATCATTTCGAGACGAACAAGGACGCGCTCATGGCTTTCAGTGCACCTCGCCAATTCGAGTTCGTCTTCATCGCACCACGCGCGCCTCACTTTGGAGGCCTGTGGGAGGCGGCCGTTAAGTCGGCAAAACACCTTCTCATCAAGGCTGTTGGAAACGCCCTGTTGAAGGAAGACGACCTGCAGACAGTTCTTGTGGAAGTCGAAGCTGTGCTAAACTCGCGGCCTATCGCGGCCGATAGCAATAGCCCAAATGATGGCGAGGCTATTACTCCAGCCCACTTCCTTGTGGGAACCACACTAGCAACGCTGCCTCCTGCAGCTCTTCGGCCAAATTTAGATGACAACCTTGCCTGCCTGCAGCGTTGGCAACTCGTCTCAGCCATAAAACAGCGGTTTTGGCGCGACTGGTCGCGCAACTATCTGTTAGGCTTGCAACAGCGAGTCAAATGGATGGATGGTAAAGTGTTGTTATGTGCCTGGCCAACACCTTGCTGTGAGACGGGACATAGCGCGCGAATGGCTAATGGCTAATGGCTAATGGCAAATTATCCCCACCGGGTCGGCACATAACAACATCTCATCTCTAATTGTAACATCTCTGTTAGCTTTCGCCGCGTTTGCTCTCGCGCGGCGAAGTAGCATTTGAAGTAGAGCAAAGAAGAAATAAAGTCAGTCGTAAAATTGAAGTCATTGCGTCAAGTTCTAATTGCGAGTTCGCGAAGTTCCCTCGTTGGCTATATATTTCTCGTTGATTACAAATCCCTTGCTATTGCAGCAAACAGTAATCATAGGTTTTCTATGTTTTCTTATAATTCTACCAAGTTTTATTAAAATCGGACAACTATATGGTATAGCTGCCATCCAAAAGATAGGTCTGAAAACCAGTCTTATTTAGAAAAACTTTTTTGTTTTTAATGGTAGTATCCTGCAATTTTGATTTTTTCACATTCCATAGTTTTACAAATGATTGGCCAAATCGGATGACTATATGACTTAGCTCCCATAAGAACGATCGGTCGAAAAATTGTAAAAAGAGTATTTTTTTTCGGCACAGACGAAGTTAGCTAAGCTTTCTCGTTATACTTCTGACTGTTGAGACAGTTTATAGGTCCCTTTGTAGGAGAAAAGGTGATACTGGATCATCATAAGACAAGCCTAGTTTAAGGTCGTCCGCGTATATTAGCACATGAGAGTGAGATAACACAGTCGGAACATCATTTACAAAAATGTTAAAAAGCTGTGGTCCAAGATAAATGCCTTGGGGAACACCAGAGGATACCGATACCCGAATGGGCACAGATAACTTTGAATTAAGACTAATAGGCTATTTCCACTAAAGCACATATGTACATACTTTCACATATTATCACATTTCAAAAAATATGTAACATATTTTCCATAGGAAAAAAAATGTACATATATAAAATATGTGTCTATTCCCATTGACTATTACAGCCGCTATAGTGATGTGGAAATAATGAAAAAGATGGATTCAAGAATATCAACAAAATTGAATAGGTCAACACAACACCACAAATGGAAACAAATAAATGAAGAGGTTGAACGGCAAAACCGATTTTTGTTGGAACGATCAATACTCAGTCAAAATGAAAAGGGAGACTGGCAGGAGAATTTGCAGAACTGTACATTTACTAATGTATCGATCTACACCCCACTCAACCACATAATAGTCACCGGCGAAATTGATGTTCAATCGTAACATTCGAGACAAATTGCCTGTAATGCAACAGATTTTTAGTGGAATCTTAGATGAAGAAGTACGCGAGAGTGATACTCAAATGAAACTAAAGGGAAAAGAGTATGCAGACCATAGGCGACTCGCAAGACCTAATGATATTGAAGAAGGAGATTAAGTAGTAGCAAAGAGGTTGGTGATGAAAATTGGCTACAATCTTTGAGAAAACGGTGTACAATGTTATTAAGAAAAATGGATCAGAAGTAATAATTGAGAACCACTGTCAGCCATGTCAAAAAGACACCACAGCAGGACTATTCGAGTTCACCAACACTTTCATCTACGGCTCAATCACCAGTTCTTAAGCGACCGACAAAAGTTTGGAAACCGCCAGTACGTAGCATACTGAAACGCTAGAAGTAAACCAAACTTTAGAAATAGAGACTAAAGCTAGGTACGGAGAACGTAAAAAAGCGTTCGGAAACGAAAATCTCCATACAAAACAGGCACTGTAAAATCGTTCGAAAAAAGTTTGACAGTAGCCGTCTTACATTGTGTACGGAGCAGGGTTCGTAAAATGTTCAAATGATATTTTTCAGTCATGATAATTAACATCAATGAAACAAACTTTTATATGTGTATATGAGAGTCGGCTGTGTGTTGTATTCTCGTGCGCGGCTGCGGCTCGGCCAGGCACACTGAGCTGACAAACGGGGGTGGAAAATTTTAAGACGCGAGTACCTGTGCCTGAGGGCCATAAAAATTGCGATCGGCTGCGTTCTGACCAATCAATAAGCTGTCAGGAACTGCATTTTTCTGCGGTCTCCGCTAATATCCATATTTAGGCATAGTTCACGTCTTTTTACTTTATCAGCAATGGAGTCGCGGGAGAGGGCCTGTCCCTTTTATATGGGGGCCATAATAATTCGCGATACGCTGTTTTTGCAATGACCTGTTAACCATCAAAAAAGAGATAAATGCAAAATGGATATTAGCAGAGACCTCTTCAAAAAACAGCACCTTAACTGTTTCGCTTATAATTCCGGTGTTTTTGGTCCGATCTGATTGTACTTTTCAAAATAGATAGATATTGGGCCTTGCTGTATACTAAACCACGAGGCTCTAACTTTAAAATTGTGGATCTGACGGCTTTTTTGGTCTAGGATTTCTAGAGGAGGTCTAGGTTTTTTGGGGATAAAAGGGGGACGGGGTGGAATTTTCCAAATCTGAAACAAACTTGATCTGCGTACAGCAGAGTTTGTGGCTCAATCTCTTGTAGTCTCTGAGATCGACGCGTTCATACAGACAGACAGACGGACATGGCTATATCGACTCGGCTGTTCATGCTGATCAAGAACATATATACTTTATGGAAATGTTTCCTTCTCCCTGTTACATACATTCGCACAACTTCATGATTCTTCATTTTCAATGGGAACAGGGTATAAAAACCCGGGATGAGACCGTTATATTCTGATAGAAGGGACTTCAGTAAGCATCACCTCATACTCAGTTTATCAACTGTACCCTAGGATCGCGTTCTATGGGTACTTTTGTACCAGCAACACAAAGCGACAACAATTTTAACCTAATTGTTAATGGTTCAAGATAAAAATCTACAAAACTCATCAAACACATACAGGGTCGTTGGGAACATAATATCAAAAAATTGCGTTATTGGTACAATTGGTTAAGGTACCTCCAGAAAGGGTCAAACCTAAAGTCTTGAATATCTTTTAAACCGCACGGTAGAGTTTTCTTAAAAACTTAATTTATTATTGCTTAATGGGCTATTTCATGGGCCTAAGTGATGTTACTCCTCGGCCAAAAACCGCGAGATGGAGTACCATTTTCAGATTCACCCATAAACCACTTCATATATGCTATATACATTACCGACTTTACCGAAATAGACCAAACTGCGTTTTCGGTTACACCCACTACGCCTTGGTTGGCGGGCAATGGGTATTTTTGTACAAGCAACTGCCTTAGAACAACATTGACCATACCAGCTTCACCAAAATTATGCTATAAATCTTATAGGTAAACTGATTCATTGCAAGCAAGCAAATATAACAAATTCACTATAAAATGCCGTTAATGAACTAACCGCGATACACTAAAATGCTTTAAACTAAAGTTGTTAAATGATAATATCTGTTTTCCCGCTGGTAATGAAGATATTTACCCATTAGATTAATTGCATAATTTTTTTGAGCTGTTAAAACCCTAAATGGTCAATGTTGCCGTAAGTCAAAAATGCTCGTAGTCATCGCAAAAATGCTCCGTTAGAAAATTTGAAAATGCAGTTCGGTCAATTTTTTAGTCTAGTTATTGGCCCATATTGCGTGGTTCGTGTGTGGATCTCTAAAAGGTACTCCATCTGGCGGTTTTTCGGCTGAGGAGTAACATCTGTTAGACCAACGAAATAGCCCATTATGCCATCATAAATTTAGTTTTTAAGAAAACTCTACCGTGCGCTTTTATAGATTTGCAAGAATTTAGGTTTGACCCCTTCTGGAAGTATCTTAACCAATTGTACGAATAATTCCCATTGAACCCATAAAAAGGGTATACTAAAGTCGTGCAAATGTATGTAACAGGCAGAAGGAAGCATCTCCGATATCATAAAGTATATATATTCTTCATCAGCATCAACAGCCGAGTCGATATAGCCATGTCCGTCTGTCCGTCCGTCCGTCCGTCCGTCCGTCCGTCCGTCCGTCCGTCCGTCCGTCTGTATGAACACCTAGATCTCAGAGACTAGAAGAGCTAGAGCAACCAAATTTTATACGTAAGCTGGTATTGTCTGTAGGCAGATCAAGTTTGTTTCAAATTTTGGCCACGCCCCCTCCCGCCCCCGCAATAAAAAATATTGAATAACTTCCACAATTTTTAAGATATCGAGCTCAGATTTGGCAGTGTAGTCTATGTGGCCAATATCTTTAATCCCACAAATTTTCAAAAGGATCGGATAATAAATGACCGAGTTAGAAAAATGTTGCACACTTATCCGAGCTGAGCTGAGTAACGGGTTTTTCGAAGTCGGGCAGGGCCGACTTTAACTTACGCTCTCGTTTATCTTGAATTTTATCTTGAACCGTTAACTTTTAAGTTAAAGTTGTTGTCGCTTTGTGTTGCTAGAATAAAAGTACCCATATAACGCGAACCTAGGGTACAGTTGATAAACGGAGTATGAGGTGATGCTTACAGAAGTCCCTTCTATCAGAATTTAAGGGTCTCATTTTTTCAAAAGTTTGATTTTGATATCGTTCAATTATTGTGAGGCAACGATTCTGATGGGTGTGCTCAATGATGGGCTGACCAATACCATTGATAAAATTCCCAGAAACTCTTGTGGTACAAGCTTCACATGCTGGGAGTCTCTAGAAAAACTTGAATTTTATCGAGTGCATCTACAGTGATACACGATTAGAGAACAATTGTCAGAGTTATTTGAGGCAAAGTCTGGGGTACGACAAGGGTTACACTCTATTCTTCAACGATATTCACGAATGCACATAGAAGACTCCAATATTCGGGTGCTGTTGTATGCGGATGATATTGTCATCTTAGCCGATAATCCTGGAGTTCTGCAGTGCATGATTTATCACTTGGATGAATATTGTGACCGATGGAATATGGAAGTGAATATGACCAAGTCAGAAATAATGATTATTCGGCGAGTTGGGCTTCTAGCAGCAGCTTAAAAGTGACGGTAAAGACTAGCCAGTTAAAATAACCAGCAAGTTAAAAACTCACGCCAATGGTACCATTCCTAAAATACAGCCAGAAGCGTATAGAGCTAGCTAAATCAAGCATAAATGTGATTTGGAGCAAATATGTTTACAATAGCAACTGGTAAATTAGCAATTTACCAGTAAATGCCAAATGGAAAGTCCTCTGCACCCCATATCTGGGGTTAAAGATGCTTCAAATAAGTCGACAATTTTCAAAGTATCTTTTTGGAAGAAATGTTAAATTTGCCACCAACAACACCTGATTATTTACTGACCTTGAAAAGCAATGTGAAACATGCGCACTTGTTCTCTCTTGGACAACATTTAAACTATATTGCCAAAGTTCTTTTTATTATAAAGATGAACGGCTTCCGAACCTTCTTGCTAAAAAAAATTCTGCCGAAGAATATATTTTTGGCCATGAAATTACAAGCATTATGTGTCTCAAATGGCGTAGAGTGGCATAACACCGAAATCTCTAAGTCGCAATGGAATAGGATATGCGAATATGGGAACTGCTGGCTACTCTCCACCGCACACAGAGTAAGGTTTAAGTGCAACGGAAAACTAACAGTGTCATCAGATTCTATAAATACCTAAACAGTGATGTAGGAGAAAAGTACCTTCATATACCACCGAGAGACATTTAGTAGGTGATGAAGATCAGGTGTGGCATGTTTTTACTCCAAGGAAACAGTTACCAGCAAGTGGAAAGCCCAATTTACCCTATCTGCAACACTAGAGAACTGGAAGATATTCAGCACTTTTTGGGAAGATGTCCTGTATTACGGGAGTTCAGAATCCTGCACTTTGGTCAAGCCATTTTAGAGACAAGCGACTTGATCGGTGTTAAAACCCAAGCGATTGGACGAATTTAATAAGGTTCTTAAAATCAGCATGGGAGTAAAGAAAACAAATATTGTCTATATTATTGTAATTTAGTCCATCGAACTTTAACGTGAAAACCGTAAATCTGAATAACTTGTTCTGAAATATCTAAATAATGTTTTTGTTAAATTAAAGGGCTGACGGCTGAAAGCCATGCCTAGATGTAATTTATTTTGTTTAATTTGTTTTGTTTTTATTGTACAAAAAAAAGAAAGAAAAAAACAGCAAAATTCGAGGTACAGGAAAAAGCAAAGCTGTACCACTGGACTTTCTTAACACTATTGGACTACAGTAAAGCCGTTGATATGGTAAATCATTGTTTAATGTGCGCGAAGTCGAATAAACTGTACAATTTCTCCAATACAGCTTTGACACTTATGCAATCTTACTTTTGTAATAGGCAACAAGCGGTAGCCACGCAATCGGAATTCCCTTCGTTTCTGACCCTCCGCAAGGTTTTGTTCTGGGACCTTTGCTATTTTCGATATTTGTGAATGACCTGCCAAATGATTTGTCTAAATGTGAAATTCAAATGTATGCAGATACGTTCAGATGGATGATTAAGAAATATTACTGAATGTGTCCATCATTGTAATAATGATCTGGAACTAGTTAGCAACTGGGCTAAGAGTTGCGGACTTAAAATAAACCCATTTAAATCTAAATGCCTAGTTATTTATAAAAGGAAATATGGCACAAGCAATTGGAAAAATAGAGGAAAGTTAACTTCGGCTCGGCCGAAGTTTGTATACTTTTTTTAACTAATTTGAAGGATATGTCTAATGAGACTACTTTTCTGAGTCTACTTTTGTATGACAGCTATACCATATAGATGTCCGATTTCGACCAAATTTGGCAGAATTATGGAGAAGCATTAAAAACTAGTAAATACGGAGTTTGGAGACGTTTGCATTAAAAACAAAAAAGTTTTTTTTTACTAGAACTAGTTTTTCGAACGATCGTTACTATGGCATCTATATGTTATAGTCATCCGATCCGGCCGGTTCCGACAAATGTGCAGCGTATTTGGACCAGAAGACTTCGTGCAGAGTTTGGTGGCGAAAGCTTTAAAACTGACGGAGGAGATAGCATAGAAACAGACGGACATGGCTATATCGACTCAGCTCGTCATGCTGATCAAGAATATATTATATATACTTTATGTGGTCGGAAATGCTTCCTTCTATGCGTTACAAACATCTGGACAATTTTAATATACCCTCTGCAAGGGTATAAATAGTGTCAAAACGAATGTTTAATTAGTCCTGCACTTTTAGTACTAAGAATTAAGTTAAAACAAAATAAACCTTAATAAACAGCGGAGTTATGGGGTTCCAAATGATAGAAATCCTAGAAGTCACCATTATGGTGGGTATTAGGAGTAACAAAAATGTACAATTTGAAAATCGGCCAACAGGTACTTTTTTTATCGTGTAAAACGATTTCGAAAAAGTGGTTTCGCGATAATTGCGTTTGAAGTTTCGACAGCTTTTTTCCATTAAACAACAAGTAAGGGCGCTGTAGTCGAGTTTCCCGACCACAAAATACCCTGTTCATTTGTTTTCATTTATTTCTTTGTGACAAAATGTCATCCTAAATGTAGGCAACACTTTTGGTAGTCCTGGCCAACAACTGGGGGGGATGCTACTATCAGCTCAACTGTTTCGCTTATAACTCCGGTGTTTTTTTCAGAATAGATAGATATTGGGCCTAGCTTGATGCATACTAAACCACGAGGCTCTAACTTGAAAATTGTGGATCTGACGGTTGTTTAGGTCTAGAATTTCTAGAGGAGGTCTTGGTTTTTTGGGGATAAAAGGGGGACGGGTGGGAATTTTCCAAATCTGAAACAAACTTGATCTGCGTACAGCATAAATCTACCTTCGTGCAAAAATTTGTGGCTCTATCTCTTATAGTCTCTGAGATCGACGCGTTCATACAGACAGACAGACGGACAGACGGACAGACGGACAGACGGACAGACGGACGGACGGACAGACGGACAGACAGACATGGCTATATCGACTCGGCTGTTCATGCTGATCAAGAATATATATACTTTATGTGGTCGGAAAATTTTCCTTCTCCCTGTTACATACATTCGCACAACTTCATGATCCCCCTTTTCCCATTTTCAATGGGAACAGGGTATAAAAATTATTTAAGCCTGCAGTTTTCAGCCGGCTCGGGGTCATGTTAATGCTTTCGCATAACTTTAAACGGAGACACAACACCACAAAGGAGGCTGGTAGATCGTACAGCTGTTTCAAGAGGAACCACCCTCTATCATCTGCGATCAATGCCTACCAACTGAACGTTTCTTATAATTATAATTATAATTATTATAGTTATTATTAATAATTATTAACAGCGGGGAGAGTATCTCTCACACTAATAAAGGCAAGACCAGGGGGACACACACACACAAAGACGACTGTCTGTTTCTACGCTGCCTCTCGATGTTTTTGCTCGCATTCTGCTGTTAATAATTATTAATTATTAATTATACTTATAATTATAATTATAAAAATAAAAATATAATCATATAAATATAATTATTATAAATATAATTATTATTAATAATTATTAACAGCGGGGAGAGTATCTCTCACACTAATAAAGGCAAGACCAGGGGGACACACACACACAAAGGCGACTGTCTGTTTCTACGCTGCCTCTCGATGTTTTTGCGTGCATTATGCTTTGGAATTCCCAAACGGTTATGCCACCGCAGGCATGGAGAGACTGTAGAGAAACGTTCAGTTGGTAGGCATTGATCGCTGATGATAGAGGGTGGTTCCTCTTGAAACAGCTGTACGATCTACCAGCCTCCTTTGTGGTGTTGTGTCTCCGTTTAAAGTTATGCGAAAGCATTAACATGACCTCGAGCCGGCTAAAATCTGCAGGTTTAACTCAGTAGAAAGGTCACAAAAACCAGTCACATAAAAATTATTTATAACAAATTTAAAGCATGGATTTGATACATTTGGGTGTAAGCATTGACCGAAAAACGAAACTATCAAAAAGAAACTATTTCTGAAGGTAGACACTACCCTTAACTTTCGCTCTCGTTTTTTCATAGTTTGACAAAGTTCAGTCAAATTTACAATGAAATATTTCTTACATCTAGCAGAGATGACAAAAATTGTTGTAATTTTGACAGAGGTTTCGAAAGGATTCATGATGAGCATGGTTTGTGTCACAAGGATGTAAATAAATCGGAACATAATTACACTTGCTGGAAACTTATTAGGCTAAGCAGAGCGCTTGAGTCAATCCCACCTGGCTGGTGCTTATAAAGGAAAAACACACTAGCGTTAGTCCTGGCCATTTTGAGGGTGATAATTAGGAACTGTTTTTGTACAGATTCGAGTTGGCCCTGATATTGTTGGCAGTGTGGAGACCAGACCATACGGAAGAGACATCGATATATAAAACTGTTCAACCTGACTGACTGACTCACTGGTGACCACCGCACAGCCTAAACGGTAAGAGATAGGAGGCTGAAATTTTAACAGAAGTTTCCTTATGTGGTGAAAGTGCGTACTAAGGCGGGGTTTTGGAAAATTCCACCCGGAAAAGCGTCGGAAAAGTTTGTATGGGGAAAATTTTATTTTTGATCCGAATGACTTGAAACTCGGTTTGTAAGCAAAGTATGCGAAATAATTGGACACGTGTTTTACCCGATTTCGGAAAATCCGCCCACAAGGAAAACTCCCGGAAAATTTGATGTGCAAAAACCTATTTTTCATCCGATTGACTTGAAATTCGGTTTGTAAGGATAGTAAGATATATAAATTGAGATGTCATTTTCCGATGTTGGAAAATTTGACCGTTAGGTCGGAAAATTCCCGGAAAATTCTGCATGCTAAATAACTATAATTCATCCGATTGACTTGAAATTCGGTTTGTAAGGAAAGTAAGTGATATAAATTAAGATGTAATTTTCCGATGTTGGAAAACTTGACCGCTAAGCTAAGTAACTATAACTAACCAGATTGAATTGAAATCGGTTTAAAAGAATAGTAAGTGAAGTAAGGATAGTTAGTAAGATAAATTGAGATACAAGTTTGCTATGTCGGAAAATTCGACAGTAGGCTCGGAAAACTCTACGAAATTTCTGCATCCGAAAAACTGTTTTTCATTCGATTGACTTGAAACTCGGTTTGTAAGGACGGTAAAATTAATTTGTAATGTGATTTTCCGTTTTTTGGAAATATGGCCCTAGGGTCGGAAAACTTCCGGAAACTCCGAATGCAATAACCTATATTTCATCCGATTGACACGATAGCGGCAATAGTACCGGTAACCAGAACAATGACGATAACGAAACACAGGTTCTTTCGAAAATGTATACCGGACTACGCACAAAAAGCACGTCCATTTACCAACCTGCTAAAGAAGGATGTCGAGTTCAGCATGGGTACCATGGAAACGGAAGCAGTCCAACGGTTGAAGCAGTTTTTAACAAGCGAACCTGCGAAGCGAATTTATACTCAAGAAAAGCAGCAATAGAACTCCACATCAGACGCGGATTCAAAGAGACACAGCTATATCCTTGAGGTTAAAGCTGCATATTTAGCTCTGAAGAAGTTCCGACAATACTTATTGGGAGTTCCATTTAAGTTAGTAACGGATTGCATCGCATTTAAACAAACAACGAGCAAGCAAGATATCCCCAGAGAAGTTGCTCAATGGATATTGTATCTGCAGGACTTTGATTACACAATTGAGCACAGGGCTTGCGATAAGATGAAGCATGTGGACTATCTAAGCCGATATCCGGAGAAATGTTTGCTTATAACTACAGAACTGTCAGCAAATTTGAAGAGAGCACAACAGAAAGATGAGCATATTAAGGCCATAGCCGAAATATTCAAGTCACAGCCGTACGAAGATTTCAAATTAAAGGGTGGTACTGTCTTCAAAGTGGTAGAAGGCAATGAGCTTTATGTTGTTCCGAAGTTAATGGAGAAAGATGTAATTCAGGAGGCACATGGTGTGGGTCACTTCGCAATCCGTAAAACGTTGCACACAATTCAACAACAATATTGGATATATCCAACAAAGACGACTGGACAGACGAGGTAATCAAAAAGATGACAGAGTGGTCGGCTATATTTGGATTCCCCAGGCGTATAATAAGTGATAGAGGTGCTGCATTTACTGCAAACACGTTTGGTGAGTTTCTAAGCAGCAAAGGGGTCGAGCACGTCTGGAGTACCAAGAGGGAATGGTTAGGTTGAAAGAATCAACCGTTCGATTCTATCAGTCATTGCGAAGCTGTCTGCTGATGATCCAACGAAATGGTTTAAATATGTCCTTGACATCCAAAAAGCCATTAACTTTCATGTGCATTCTTCAGCTAAGTTTTCGCCGTTTGAAGTTATTTTCGGAACCAAAATGCACGGTACAGCGAATCATAACTTGCTTAAGCTGCTAGAGAACGAGTTAACCACACAGTTTCAGTTGGAGCGCCAAGATTTACGCAAGGAGGCACGAGTACATATTGAGCAGGCACAGGTAGCCTACAAACGAAATTTTGATAAGAAGCGTCGAAGCGAGCACATATACAACTTGGGCGATCTTGTGGCCATAAAGAGGACTCAGTTTGTGGCAGGTCGCTAGCTTGCAAGTGAATATCTGGGGCCCAACTTAACAGCAACCAGCTGCGACAACATGAAGTTGTGGCGATATGTCGTATAGACCGATGACCTATTATCATCTGGGACAGATGATTCGGATCAGGAGGGCCGAATGTAAGGTGAACCAGCTGCAACTAATCATCCACCCCTGGTTTTTGGCAGTAGCAGTGAACGTTGCCCAACACTACGCAGCAGGCGGCAGAGGCAGAGAGAAGCAGATACACAGTCGTCACCAGCAGCCGTATAAAGTAGTCGTGAAATTGAGATTTAAAGCGTTGTTTTGCATTTATCCCTATTCTTTTTACCATTGTTCACTGACCCTAATCATTAATTAACTAAACACTTTACATAAAATACTTTTAACGAATCTATTGTAAGTGAGTCTGGATGGGCAGACAGACGAATACGGGAAGTGATTGTCTGAAATCATGAATTAAATCTGGGGATGGACTTCAGAAACAGCTTTGAGTCTGGATCTGTGCCGGTGAGCAAGCCTTTCAATGGTTCTGGTGGCGTCTCAATTTCTGGTAGTTGCACTTTTCCTGATGCGCAACACATCCCGGCGGACTGAATTTTGAATTTGAGCGCATGACAATTGGGACATTCTTTGTCCATAGCACCAATCAGGACTTTCGGATGAGCGGAATACTCGACATCTGGCTCATACACGAATGCGAGACGAAGGAACAAAGCAGATGTATATGCTCGATGTACTTGTTTGCGTTGTCGGTCATTTGTTCTGCGTGTGTTAATACTGTCCGGCGCGCTTGTCTCTGCTCCAATTGTTGACTTCTTAAAGCTCGTACCTCTTGTGATTGAGAAGAACGCCGTTGCGACATTCTGGAACGCATAATTTCATTTATTTCATGTAATTGTTGATCTGTTCTTGCTGCATTAATATTTCGCATGTTTGTTGCTGCATTTGTTCGACGACCCAAATAGCCACCCCTACGTCTTGCAGGCATTGTTTACTGTAACACACACACGCACACAGATAGGCCAAATTGAATCGATTGATGAAAAAAGATATTCCGATATTTTAGTAGATAACCAAATTTTCACAATAATAACAATAATTTCACAATTTTATAACACATTATGAAATGACATTCAGTGTAGATGGAATCTCATTTGTGAATTTTGAGATTATCATTCTTTTTTCGTCATGTCTCATGTGTCGAACTGTGTAAAGGCAGCCTTAGTTTATTAGTGTTCAAAGATATTTGAATAAGAGCACAGGTACCTGCTTGGAAGTCAAGAGTGCTTGTCATTCGAAAATAGATCTACTCAAAATAGCCCTTGTAAAAGAGCACATCTGTTAGCAATAAGAGCACCCATGTTGTTTATATATTTTTAATGTTGTGGGTGCAGTTTTAAAAATTGCGTGGAACTATCCTAATAGGGTATAAAAACAGAACAAGAATCGAAATAAAATTCATTCATTACAACAGCTCAGAGTTGAGCTGATTGGATTACTCACAAAATATAGTTGTGTTTCACTTCAATTAGCATTTGTAAGGGCCATTTTCTCATCTTCTAGATAGTTGTTATGTGTCAGATAAGCTTAGATTTTACTCTGTTATTTAGTCAGTTATTTGTTAGTTTATGTGACAGATAGCCCTGTGTACAAGATGTGAAAACCGCCCTTAGTATGTTGGTATATGTGCAAATTCGTGAATAATATGTCTATTAATGTTAGCTTATAATTGTAAAGTGAGCTCAACCAACTGTGTAGCTGAGGCCAAACGATCTGGTATTCTGCGACGAGCCGGGCAGCATTTGGAGTGGGCACCCTACCGGCTGATGGTTTTAAAACCATGTCGGTTCTTTCTAAGAATTTAAGCTTTGTTTGAATCGATCTATATCAATGCAATCTTTAATATTTATAACACTTATAACCAATAATGCGAATAAAATGATCTGTCAATACCGAAAATGAGCAATTATCAATTCCTGAAAAGATAACCTTCTTATCGCTTAGTAAATTCTATGAAGAACGTTTATGTTTTCATAACGCTGCCAGTGAGCGAATAGTTGCCGACTCGCCTCGGCGCACAGTGGCCGGATTCGCGAATTTGGCGTTGCAAAAATCAATTTTTGATGTTCGATTTTTTTGAGCAGATTTTTTAATTCAATAAAGGGAACCCCAGATAGCCCAAAAACTTTGGTTTTTTGAATTTGGTCAATTAGTTTGGTTGTTACAGTGGTTCAAAGTTGAAGAATTTTTCAAACTGCTGAATTTTTAATTTTTTTGGTTACAAATGTCAATTTTGTGAGCGTATAAAAACCAAACGGTAATACCGATTTGAATTTGCTGGATTTTTTGGAAAAGATGCATTAATTCTTAACGTGAATACATTAACAAACTTTATTATTTCAAAGTTGAATGTTCCACATTCAAGTTTTAGGTGGACACTATTTTTGGTTGAGTTTTTTAACTTTGATAGACTCGAAAATATCAATTTCACCCGATTTCAGTTGTTTCGGAGCATAGGTATTATATATTAGTCTATTTATTAATGTATTGTAAAAAATGCAGCTGCCACAACCTGCAACCTTAGACGTTACATTGATATTTGCGATTTAATCTACAGGTAAATAATATTTGGGAAGAACAAGTACAAACGAAGAAGAAGAAGAACGTTGCAGGCAAAATTTTAAAGCGTATTTTATGATTTACTGAGATGATAACAAATAATATAGGTAGTTACAATTGGCCTTTTCTGATTTTGCGCTTTACAACTAGCAAGTGGGTGGATCTTTTACCTACTCTCGAGTGACCCTTTCAACAGGTACTAGCTATGTTTAAAGTTGCTCATTGTCTTTTGATGGTGTTGTGAATTGTTACCTAATATTGCGTAACCCTTTCAAAAGGATTTAGTTTTTTTTCAGACCATGTAGTCATTTTTTTACCTGTTGCTACCTGTGTTCCTTGTGTACATACTTATAAAGGGCTTACTCCAGTAAAGGCAGATTATTCAGACTTGAACAGTCGAGCGAAAAAGTACGCACACATAGTGATATTTGTTTTATCGAAAATGGACAACAGCAAATTATTTGAGTTCTTCAAAACCGCGGAATCACAAAAAGCTTTCGAGTCGTTAGTAAAAACCGAACTTAATTATACAAATGATGATTTGAATTATGGGGAAATCATCAAATCAAAGACTTTTAGGAGTTCGAGACATCGGAAACGGACGAGCATAATTATGAATACGGAATTTCTCCATTGCATGCGAGGATCAGATGCATGGAATTCATGCTCAAGTTGGCATATACTCTTCCACGAAAAGGAGACGACTCTGATGACATTACCAACTCCAAAACAATGGAAAATAGAGGGAAACAGGATACAACAGAAGTTCTTGGCGGAGCTCGGGCTAAAAGTCGACTGCCCGAAGCAGGGCTATGGAAACACGAATGATGGAAATACATCCCGGAGATTCTTCAACGACGATTATGCAACTGCTCAGATAACAGGAATTCATCTGGATGTCATCAAACGGCTTAAGATCATTCTCAATGTCTTAAGCTGCGGCAATAATGTTGATGCTAGAAAATATGGAAAATATGCCAAGGAGACAAGAGATATTTTACGTTCATAAAATATTGGATCATGGTGAGCAGCTTATAAAACAACAACGTTTATCGATGGGAGAGTTGTCAGAGGAAGCCCAAGAATCCAAAAACAAGGACTACAAAAGGTATAGATATGCGAACACGTGCAAAATATCTCGACATCAAGAAAATACAGACCTTTTCAACATGTTGTCGGCCTCTTCTGATCCTCGTATCTCATCTCTCAGACACATCAGGACACTCGCGGAATTAAACAACGAATATTCCCCAGAAATATTAAGACTATTAAGCACTAATGATATGAATACCTATACTGACAACATTTTACAAGAAAATTAACC
This sequence comes from Lordiphosa fenestrarum, assembly GCA_035044985.1. Taxonomy (NCBI): domain Eukaryota; kingdom Metazoa; phylum Arthropoda; class Insecta; order Diptera; family Drosophilidae; genus Lordiphosa; species Lordiphosa fenestrarum. The sequence continues at coordinate 154,767 of JAWNNO010005214.1, read as the reverse complement.
ATTCCCAAGTTAGAACTAATTTTGTATGAAAATAATTTTTTTTAGCAAGTACAAATTAACTTGTTATACATTTTTTTTTAATTTTTAATATTATTAAAACTTAATTTTTAATAAATCAAATTAAAAAAATTAAAATACGTAGACTTTTTCATAAAATTTTTTCAGATTATTAAATTATGAACTTTGGCAGCCGATCCTGTGTCCCCCTGTTAACCTACAAAGATGAACGTACGCTCATTTTAAAGCTACAGGAATTCTCTATCCTCGTCCCTTTGAAATTTTTCAATTATCTCTTTCCGTTAAAAAGTTATGATTTTTGCAACGCCAAATTCGCGAATCCGGTCACTGTGCGGCGTCGGACATAAGTTCTTTGAAGGAAGAAGAAAATTGTTGGTGTCGCCAATGAAGAAGATGCTCGTTTTTATGCACCTGCGTCGTTTTTAATGCAGAAAGAATAAGGCTTGCTGGACACCGGGACAAACATAAGCTGCCTTGGTGCGGATTTAGCATCTATCCATCGAGTAGCATCACAACCGCACGTTTAAAGGCACATTCTCTTCTAGGACATATTGTAGTTGATGTGATATACAAAAAGTTGAAAAAATCCCTAAAAGATTGAACTATCCCATTCATTGATAAACAGGTCATTCTTGGGAACGATTTTGGAAGATTTTTAATTTAGCACCCCTCATTGCATCAGTTGAACTATTTGTAGAAGAGTCCCACAGCTCGGAGGATTTAGAAAAAAAATTAAATTAAGTGGTGCCCCTTTTTCCAAACTTTAAAACCCAAGGCCCAGAAAAAACTTCCTTATATATACATCATATAGATATTGGCGAAACTAGCCCTGTGAAATAACAAAAAAGATCCCTGGTAGAAAGAATATTCAAAATATCCATTTTAACAATTTTTATACTCTATACCAAAGATACACAGAGTATATTAAGTTTGTGCAAAAGTATGTAAAAGCCAGAAGGAAGCATCTCCACACCCATAGAGTGTATATATATTCTTGATAAGTGTCAACAGCCGAATCGATATAGCGATGTCCGTCTGACCATCAGTCCGCCTGTCTGTCTGTCAATTTTTGCCACGCCCCTTTCCGCCTCCGCAATTTAAGAAAAAGTCATATCTCCCACAATTTTATTCGTTCGTTCGGTTCGTACGTTCAGGACATATTAAATAATCGGTATTAATTAAGAATTCGACGATAAATATGTGAGTATCGGATGAGCAATAGTCGAGTTATAGGCAAAACAAACATTTATGATGGGCAGCACTGGTTGGAACAGCGATGGGCTGCTACTTACTCACCTTAACGCTTTGTGTGGTAAATGAAAACTTTGGAAGGTACTGAGTATGGTATAGAGGCACAGAGGTGGTGTAGTTGGTATAGTAGTTGGTATATGGTATAATTTAATATCCTTTTTACTTCATTTAGCTTCATTATATAAAAAAGAAAATCAATTCAATATCCTTTTTTTAGAGTTTCCTTTTTAAACCTGCAGTTTTTAGCCGGCTCGAGGTCATGTTAATGCTTTCGCACAACTTTAAACGGAGACACAAGCTATACCCAGAGAAATGTAGCACGAATCGGCAAGCACGATTTCTGCTTCAATTTAAAATTTTTCTTCTTGATTTTTTTAAGACGAAATCTGCTCGAATACAAGCAGACAAACGTTCTTGACTTCGAGAGAGCGAACAACAAATGAGCACAGTTCTCTCTCTCGCTTTTAGCATTGCCAATGGCTGTTGCGTAAATTTATACTGAGAATTCATCACTGCTTTGACTATACGCGTTGTGGCGATGTCGGCTCAGATTCCGGTGTCAGTGAGTGCTGCAGTCTTCAAGGCCCTGAGTTCAATTCCCAGTTGAGGAAAGTAAAAAATAAAATTGTTAGCCCTCTAGTTCCCAAATTTTTTTTTGTAAAAAAAAATTATGTTTTGCATTGCTTTCGCTTCAAAATAGAATGTTTGTTCTGGAAAAACTTTGTATTTTTAGAGAAAAGGGTCATTTAAGGTCAAATACTTACCCCGCCTACAGGCGGTCTTGGGAAACAGAGCCAAAAAAATTAATAATGCACAAAAATTTGATATTTTAGTTTTTTTGTTTATTAACATACAAAAAATAAAATATTAATGCGGAAGTATAGAAGTTGTCGAAAATTATGATATGGTTTTTGAATTCTGAAACAATGCGCGACAATCGAACTACCACGTTTGATGACGCTCCAAGATCTGGAGCACCAGGTTGAACCAAATTGGCGCCTGCACCACCAAATACTTCAAAGTTGTAACAGAAACCGGACGAATCGCATAAGACGAATAGTTTTATTCCCCATTTAAGGGGCTTATCTGGCATGTACTGCCGAAGAAAAGATTTCTTTTTTGTTGCGCACATTTGCTCGTCTACACACAGATGCTGGGCATAGGCACAGACTGGAATTTATCGTTAAAATGTTTGACAATCGGAGGGATTTTGTATAAGATGTTTCGTCATCTAGAAAATATTCAAAGCATTTATATGGTGTGTCGAGACTTTGAAATTCTTCCAGATCGGGATCACAAAATGAGATAGCCGATTTATCTATCACCAGATTTTTTGACGCCATAATATCTTTTTGAAGGCCTCGGATTTCGGATTTATATCCAGAACGCATCCTACAAATGCGCCAGCATCATTTATGGTGTTTTTTGTTGGCTCATGGTCAGATCCACTGGAACGACTTTCAAATTCGCCTTCATTCTTTGTTGTGTTTTTTGGGTAAATGTTAGCCAGGGGACAGCGTTTGGTTGTCGGAGATGTAATTGAAGTGATCGAGGTTGATGGTGATAACATTGAAGCCGTACTGCCATCTAAGCAAATCTCTGACTGAAGTGCTGATTCCGACATACCAACAACCTCATCTATCGCCATATCGATCCTGTCATACTCACAAGGATCTTCATATAAATCGTCTTCATTGTCTTCTTCATTATCCGTGTCGCCATCAAAATCTAACATTTCTAGAACTTTTGTGATTTCATCATCAGATAGCGTTGATAATTTATGCGTTTGTTTACGCTCCATGGCTAAAAAAAAGAGATTTTTAGTCAAACTATTCTTATATAAAAGATCGCATTTGAAACTTACTACAGCTGTCCCAAGACCGCCTCTAGGCGGGAGTCCATTGAACGCAGCTAAAATGCTCACAAGCACGTTCCTTCTTCAGCAAAATTGCTTTTTGTTTGATATAGACGTTCAGCAACACACAGATAATTTCACTTTTCATCTACGCTTATGAATAACACTTTTTTTAATTTTTTGTTTTTCGCACTCCGCACAAAATATTTTTTTTTGTGCAACTCACAAACTTCTGCATTCAACTGACTTTCACAGCTGCTTTTCGTGCTAGCGCAAGCTACAAGCGCGCCAATATTAATATATGGGATTCCCCAAAATAGATAAAACGAATCAAAAAAGCAAAATGTGATAAAAAACACGATTAAGCGTGTTTTGAACTTAGCCCGCCTAGAGGCGGTCTTGGGAACTGGAGGGTTAAATGGCGTTAAATTAAGGCAATGCTTCGCAGGGGCCCCAACCGCATGATATTTTTATATCCGTCTTAGTCGCTCCAATCTGGCAGTTCCATGAGTGCATCTGCTGCATAACTACTTGTGGCGTCCCAGAACTGCTTGCTGGAAACCATCAAGCCGCAAAAGTTTTTTGTGGTAACTTGTTGCCTACGACGTCTGATAGCGCCCGCCTCTGCTCCTCGATGCGTCCACATTCAAAGAGGATGGGTTGTGCGTCCTCCACGATGCCTCCACCACACCAAGTACACCAAGTACAAAGCGATGGAGATAGCTTCTAAAGCAACCGTGCCCGCTCAGGATCTGGGTGAGATAGAAGTGTACCTCTCCATGTGATCTCTCCATCCACGGCTTGATACTCGGGATCAGCCTCTGAGTCCATCGGCCTTTGGGGGAGGAGTCCCAAACGCTCTTCCACTTCTTAAGGCTTTCCTCTATAGCTGCCGCTCTCTCTTCGGGGTATGCTATCCTAGGTGAAAGGTCTCGAAATGCAGGTCTCGCTGCCAGGTAGCCCAATGGCATTATTCCTGCTACGACAAGCCCTGCGTCGTTCGAAATGGACCTAAACGCGCTACATACCCGAATCGCGATCAGGCCTGTAGACCGCCTCAACGCCTCGGCAATGTCTCGGGACCGAAAAGCGTGTGCCCACACCGGAGCAGCATAGTGCACAAGCTTCCATGAGGGAGCAAAGCGGCGGCGCTCATGCTTTGGAACGCGGGCGTTTGGAATTATGCGTGATAAACCTCTGCACGCCTCTGCTGACTTTTTTTGGACGTACTCCAAGTGCTCGCGAAAACAGAGCCTGGTGTCTATAATGAGCTGCCCACGTGAATGATGGCAGTTTCGACACGCTTTCGGCTGCTCACCAGCACTGCCTCGGGTTTTTGACTGCACTGCCAGTTCCAGTCCCACCGACGATAGCCATCGATCGACCATGGCTATGCCTGCGCTGCATGCAGCCTCAACCATTTGCAGCTCTTTAGTCACCAGAGCACATCATCTGCGAAACCGACGATCTGCGTGCCTGCTGCGAAAGGTAGCCGAAGAATACCATCGTACATGATATTCTGATGACTGAGCCCTGGGGTACTCCCGCTGAGACATCATGCGTCTTCTTGCCTACCTCTGCCTTGTTGAACCCAATCTGTCTGGCCGAAAGACCGCCTGACGATTTTACAGCTGCGTCGATCCTATCGCACAGCGGCTTCTCCAGGACTTTGCCTACTGTGTCCAGCAGGCAGATGGGCCTTAAAGCGGAGGCATCTTCCGGTGGTTTGCCAGGTTTCGGAAGTAGCACCAACCTCTGCAGCTTCCATCTCTCTGGAAATGTTGCTTCCCTCAAGCATTTGTTGAACAGATCGAGAAACACATCTGACCGGAGCGTCAGAGCCTTCTTCAGCACACTGTTCGGAACGGCGTCTGGTCCGGGTACCTTGTTAGATTTGAGACTTTGAGACATGACGAGCATTAGCGATGCTGACGTTCCCCCAATAAGTCGGCATATGATGTCGCTTGTAGGGCTTGCGCAGAGTCATGCTTGCATTGCACACCGTCTCCAGCTGTTCTGCTAGCTGATCCGCCATATTCTGCGCACACCCGGATACTCGGATCTTGGGCAACTCTGCGACCGCATTTTCTCTGCAGAAGGCTTTGTGGCTATCGCCGATCGTACAGGTGATAGCCTCATGGTTACTGGCTGTGTACACTTGGCTGATTTTCCACAAGGCCGATGGGAGAAGAGAGCTGCTGACAAAGGTCAACTCGATCCCTAACCCGATGCCTACTCTGCTGAACGCCGACATTTAGAAGGGACACATAGAGCACCGCAAACGCTTCAAGCAGGGCTCGTCCCCTGGAATTGGTTCTGCAACTTCCCCACTCCTCGGCCCAAGCGCTAAATCGCCGGCTATTAACACTCTATTGAGTTCTCTGACATCGCGTACCAATTCATCAAGGATGGCTAAGAATGGCTACATATATGTTGTGCTCGCGCACGGTTTGTGCCAGAAGGTCCTGCGCGGCCACAGAGTGATTCAAATTTAACTGAATCAGTTGCATCATAAAGAATTTTTAGAGCCTCCAGACTTCATTAGCGGGTATTTGTTGGAGCCTGCATGATGGTTCGGCACTGCCAGGCCTTTGTCTCGGCATAGGAAACACGTTGGGGTGTTCCTACAAGAGTGCGCTTTGTGTCCGGTCACTCTGCATCTAAAGCAGCAGGCACTTCGGTGCTTATGGTGCTTTTGCAGTTTGTCGCAAAGATTCCTTTATTTTGATTCTGCACCTGGTCCATCCCACCTTGGGCCTTTCTACCCTCAGAAACTGCTCCATTGATTTACTCGGCACCCGCACTATAGCGGTCTGGGTACTGCGGTAAAAAGCTCGAAGTTTTTACGGAGCATGACTTTTTTCCTACACCAGCAGTAAGCGCATCCAACGCGTCTCCTGCTGTAACCAGTTCGACCAGGTCTCTGATTTCGAAGAGCGTCTCCGGTACAAGGGCACGTGCTTCCGCGCTTTCTTCCAGAACCTGTCGGACCTTTTCCCTTAGGGCTTCAGTGTTATCCAGGCCTGATCCGCTTAGCTTAAGCAGCAGACAGTCGTTTGCCGTGCGGCGAATTTTGTTAACGCCCACCCCACTCAGCTTGCCGTCATGTCTGCGGGTAACCAGTTTCAGGATCTCGCTATACGATCTCACTCTGCCTTAGGGCGGATTATAAGGGCATCCGGTTTTACCATCTGTAGCCTTTGGTTTGGGCTTTGGGTTGGGTCCGACCTTTTGCCACTCATGACCTGGCTTCTCGTCCTGCATAGCGCTTGGTAGCATTTCTAACTTTTTCCTTCCTTGCAGTCGTTTTAGGAGCGTTTTGGTCATCCACCGCACTGCCACTCTCGGAATCGGCGATCCGAGGTTGTGTCTGGGTCTGCGCCACAACTTCCGGCTCTATTGCTCTGGCTGGGGTAATAACTGGCGACGTTTGCGACGCTCTCTCAGTGCTTTTTCCGTGTCCGTTCTCTGCTGGGGGTGATGTTTGTACAGCTGTCTCCACTTGCGGGCATCCATCTGGGTGCAGTATTGGGTTGCACTTGGAGCACACCTGCGCTTTATCGCCATTTGGGACGGTAAACACAGGACAGGCACCCCCCGACCCCCCTCTGTGTGCTGGGACTGTAAGGCCCACCAACTGAATCCGGCAAGATCAGCGATTGGCGCCATGGGTGCCAATACACCAGGTATGTGCCCACGCTTATTGGACTCCCACCCAGTAAACTCTTTACCATTTACACAGGGATAACTGAAAAAAAAAACCGAGGATTTGCTTATTACTCAGGAGCGACAGCAAAAACGTGACTGCACTCGGAAACTTCACACACGTTTTTAAGGTGTGTGTGTGTGTTGCGATGTGTTGTCTTCCGTGCCACCGCGCCAAGTCTTTCAAAGAAGAACAACTACTCTTGGAACCAAAACTTTTTTATTTTTGCAACCAAGAAAATATATTCTTGGAATCGAGAGTATTTATGCTTGCATCCAAGAATATCTTTTCTTAAATCCAAGACTATTTATGCGTGATATCAAGCTGACTTAATACAAAACCAAGCATTTGCGTGCTCGAAACTCAATACAAAAAATATTTTGAACGAATTTCGTAATTTGGCTTTTCAAAAGTGTGTATGGAGTTCACGTGCGGAACAGCATATCGATAGCAAAGCGTTGCCACCCGATGCATAACGGGTCACGCGATTGTATACCGACTAGGCGTAAAATGTATGTAAGCCATATTTTTCGCAATCAGCTGTGTGTGTGAAGGTGAGTGCTCACCAATAAATAGCACTGTGGCTTGACAAAATGAATCTGGCGAGAATATACATAGGTGCTGCCCGTGGAAGTGAAGGTAAATTTAATAACTATTAAGTTTAATTATGTTGTTTACAATTGATTGACTTTTCTACCAGACCATTGAAAAGACGCAAACGAGTGATTCTAGTCAATTGTGGACGACGGCGATTCATTATTTCCGACTGAGCAGCACATTTTCTCAATGGTCGAATTCGAGACATCTTTGTCTCCGCAAGGTATGAACGACATCTTCTAATCTATGCAGTTGCAATCATAAGAACATAACTAGATATGTATGTACCATGGACCAGGGTTCGGAATTGCTCCCGAACAAGCCTCGCGCTCTGCCTCTTTTTGGCTCTTTTTAAGTTTCGAATGTAGTAATAGGCAGTATGACCGTAGGTGGGAAAGAAAAACACACATTGGACTTCGAAATTCGACGTCTTGCTGCCTTATTTAGATGAAAACAAGAAAGAAAGTCGGTCAAGCCCGACAATAACATACTCTGTACCAACGAAAATATTCGCTCAGCATAAATTTTGGTGGGATGACATAACGCCCGAAAGAATTTTGGGCGATATGACCGATAAGAAAGCGAACAGAAGACCAAAATTCATTTGGGCGCTACGTCCGAAATAAAGACGGACATAATGCCCAAAAAGATTTTGGCCATTACGCCCAAATTGCTGAAAACTGAGTTAAGGTGGTTCCATTTTTTAATGCCTCGCTAGAAATTGAATTACACAAAAACTACCACTGATAAAGACAATCTGTTCTTCATATTGAATAGATATCAGACGATATAGTAAAAAATGTTTGTTGTCGTTGCGGTTATTGTTGTCCCAGAAAATGAAAGCAGGGCTATAAACAAATGTTCGTCCCGTGGATTCATATTTTTCTCATGAACGTTTTATCCAAACTGGGTAAAATAAAAAAGGATCTGCTCAGAATTAAGGAAGTTTACGCATCTGCCTCTACTTTGGGGGTATGTTCTAAAAATGATCAATTTAATACCTTTACAGAGAGTACCATAAAATTGTTTAGCTGTTAGTAACGCATAGAAGGATGCATCTCCATATTGAATAGATATCAGACGATATAGTAAAAAATGTTTGTTGTCGTTGCGGTTATTGTTGTCCCAGAAAATGAAAGCAGGGCTATAAACAAATGTTCGTCCCGTGGATTCATATTTTTCTCATGAACGTTTTATCCAAATTGGGTAAAATAAAAAAGGATCTGCTCAGAATTAAGGAAGTTTACGCATCTGCCTCTACTTTGGGGGTATGTTCTAAAAATGATCAATTTAATACCTTTACAGAGAGTACCATAAAATTGTTTAGCTGTTAGTAACGCATAGAAGGATGCATCTCCGACCATATAAAGTTTATATATTCTTACTCAGCACGACGAGCTAAGTTGATTTATCCATGTGCGCATATCCGTCTGTTTTTATAATATCTCCTCTGTCAGTTTGAAAGCAATCTTCACCAAACTGTGCAGGAAGTTCTTTAGTACAAATGCGCTGCACATTTGTCAGAACCGGCCTAATCGAATGACTATAGCATATAGCTATCAGAAGAACGGACACCCATCCAAACTCCAAACGAAAACCTAGTTTTGGAGAGAAATACTTGTTGTTTTCTATGGAAACGCCTCCAAACTTTGTATTTCTTAGTTTGCTATGCTTTCCCATGATTTTACTAAGATTGGTCGAGATCGGACATCTATAGCAGGGTGGTCCATCGAGTGTCAAATGTCATTCGGAAAGCGACTAATATTTAGTAAACACTTTGACATCTACGAAATGGGTCGCTATTCGTTAGAAGAACGTTGGGAACTATTAAAAACATATTTCCAATGTGGTGAGTCATCGACTCAAACTATGCGAAATTTGAAAAAAAAGAGCAGCTAAAGACAATTGACTATCCGAATCATCTATAGTTCGCAAATTGGGCGGAAGATCGTTTGGCCGAAGATGGTGAGTTTTACCGAAAAATCATCTTTTCGGATGAAGCACATTTCCACCTCGGTGGTTATGTTAATAAACAAAATTGTCGCATTTGTGGTACAGAAAATCCGCATATCGTCGTAGAGTAGCCAATGCACCCACTACGAGTCACTGTTTGGTGCGGATATTGGTCTCGAGGCATCATTGGTTCATTTTTCTTTGAAAATGAAGAAGGAGAGACCGTGAATGGTGAGCGCTACCGCGCAATTTTAAATAACATCTTCTTCGAGGAAATTCAAGCGGTAGACTTGGACGATATTTGGTTTCAACAAGACGGCGCTACGTGCCACACAGCGCACGCCACAATCGATCTTCTGCGCCCTATCTTCGCAAATATGGAGATGTGAACTGGCCGCCAAGAAGCTGTGATTTGACACCGTTAGACTATTATATTTGGGGAGCGATCAAGGACAAATGTTATGCAAACAATCCTGAAACATTTAATGAGTTGAAGAACGAGATTTGAGTTGCAATTGCTGACATACGTACCGAAATTTTGAATTGAAAATGTTCTCAAGAATTTTGTGGATCGAATAGGCCACTGCTACGTCAGCCGTGGTGGTCATTTGACCGAAATTATTTTTCATAACTAAATGACATGAACTAACCTTTCCAATAAATGTTCACCAAATTTAAACTCCAATTTTTAAATGGACAACCCTGTAGTATTGTTGTCATAGAAAAGATATCTTAGTGAAAAAAAATTTTTCGTTTTCAATGGAAATGTCATTAAAATTTGAATTTATTTATATGATATGCCTTTACACCTTCACAAGTTTTGTTAAAATCGGATGACTAAAGCATACAGCTGCAGTACGAATGGCCTGTCGAAAAATATGTTCTATTGAGAAAAACCTTTTTGTTTTAAATGAAATCCACTCCAAATATCTTACATGTTCTTTTGGAATTGGAGCATCACTAATTGAGAGGAGAAGTCGTGTTTAAATTCAGCACAGTAAAAAGTGAGCGGATGTGTATAAGCATATGCCAAACCATAATCGCTGTTTAGATCTCACAGAGAAGCCTGTTTTAGTGTTAATTATTATTTTCTTATTGTTTGGGGGCTCCGCTGGCCAAACAAAAGTTTACAATAACAACATAAGTGCAGTTACCGGTACCCGCGCGAGTGAGTGTGTGTGGGAGAGTGCATACTGCCGAGTCGGTAAGTCGAGACGAGCAGAAAGTCTTCCCCTAAGAGAGCTAAAGGCCCAATAGGTGGAGCCCAGCAGCAACAGATGCAGTCATAACGAACCGAGCAACCCAACGAGAGTCCAGAGTTGAACAACAATGGACCAAATCAAGGAAGCGAGCCGAATCGTAAATGGACTAAGATCCAAAATAGAAGGAAAAGAAAACCAGTCTTTAACTCAAAACCAGATGCAGTCGTAGTCAAGGCAACCGAGAAATGCACGTTTGCTGACGTCTTAAAGATTGTCAAATCCGACCCATCTCTAAAAGAAGTCAGTGGAATGGTGAGTCAAATAAGGAAGACAGCTGGAGGGGACCTACTCTTCCGTCTTGAAAAGGAAGCACAGCCGAACACGGCTAAGCTCCAGACGGCCATTGAACAGGCAATGAGCGGCAAGGCAGTAGTCAAGACTCTGAAAGATAAAGAAGGGCTTGAGATTCGAGATATCGATGAGGACACCACGAAAGAGGAAATCTGTGCAGCCATAAACTTGGCACTGTCGGAACAGCAGATAGGTAAATTCGCTTCGGGCGCCCTATGGCGGCACACAGATAGCAGCGTTATCCTTGACTAAGGACCAGGCGTCACAGCTTATCAATGTAGGAAAAAAACCAAACCCTTGGGCAATGTCAACTGTAATGGTGGCTGCTTCAAATGTGGCGACATTGAGCACCAAGCTAGGCAATGCACGAAAGAACCAAACTGTATTTTATGCATTATGAGAGGCGGAAAGGCCACCAAGCACTACACGGCAGTAGTAGATGTCCCGTATACCAAGAGGCCCTAGCTAAGTTGACGAGTTGAATTTTTTGCAACTAAATCTCATCCACAGTATAGCGGCCCAGGCCCTCCTAGATCAAACTACGAAGGAGCACAACATTCATCTGGCAATGTTGAGCGAACCACACCACAGACAGAGCGACTGTACAAGGAACTGGGCATCTGACACAACTGGAAAGCGGCTCTATGGCTATGTGGGAACTCAGCTTTTTGCCTGGAGGAGGTAAAATGCTCTGCTGGATTCGCGCGAGCAATGTTTGGAAACCTGTGGATCTATAGCTGCTACTTAGCTCCGAGCCTGCACATAGACGAGTTCGTCATGGCACTGTCATATCTTTCAGACGATGTCAGGAGCCGCAACAGAGTTATCATTGCTGGTGATTTTAACGCATGGGCCGAGGAATGAGGCTGTTTCAAGACAAACCCTAGAGGACGTGCTCCCCTGGAGATATGTCTACTAAATGTCGGCTCCCAGCATACCTTTAGCAGAGCAGGTCGTGGATCAATAATTGACCTTACATTTGTGAGCGCCTCATTGTATAATGAAGCCCAGTGGAGAATTGAAGCCCTATATACAGCTAGTGATAACGAGGCCATGTTATGCTCCATTGGCGGTCGTGCGGACGTAAGGCCTAAAGAGCCAATGAGGGAGAAGGAGTATCGGATCGAAACCTTTAACCCCCGAGTGTTCACAGATGCCCTCGTATCTTTCACATCTAGTGGAACCGCAGAAGACAGAGCGCAGCAGACAGCCATGCAAATAGAAAGGGTTGAACGAGCGTATCGCCGATTCCCGGCGCGCGTGCCTCCACGCCAGGAGGCTCTACCAGCGTTCAAGAGGAAGGCCGAGCTTTCCATGGAGACATGCAGAGTACCAGTCAGCTAGAAAGAAGCTAAAAGAGTAGATCAGAGCGAGTAAACGGGAATGCTTCCTTCAGCTGTGCGTCTCCGCTGACCATGATCCTTGGGGACAGGCCTACAATATCATCGTTAAAAGACTGTACGTCAATAAACAGGCCCCACCAAGCGACCCGTGTGAGCTGAAAAAGATTGTCGATAACCTCTTCCCAACTCGCGCGTCTGTCTTGCCCATGCACCCTAGTGTTACCACCACAAATGTTATAGAGGAGATCACCGAAGCAGAAATACTGGCGGCGGCGATGAACCTTCAACCCAATAAAGCACCCGGCCCTGATGGTGTTCCGAACCGTGCTCTGAAGCTAGCCATGGCACTGCACACAGCACAGTTTGCGGATGTCTTCAATGAGTGCCTGCAAAAAGGCATTTTTCCAACCATTTGGAAGAAACAATTACTGGTACTTCTTCCTAAACCAAGAAGTCAACCAAGCGATCCACCGTCTTATAGACCTATCTGCCTTCTCGAAACAGTTGGTAAGGTATTGGAGAAGCTCATACTCCAGAGACTCGACGAGGCCATCAGTGGAGCAGGTGGGCTTTTGCCAAATCAGTTTGGCTTTAAAAAGTCAACGCTTTAGATGAATTCGGTGTTCCGCAGTATCTCCAGGCGGTCATTAGATCCTACTTCAGTGGTAGAGTGCTTACGTACCCCACGGCAGAGGGCAACAAAACCCATGTGGTGTCTGCAGGTGTTCCACAAGGCTCCGTGCTTGGACCTATTCTATGGAACGCCATGTATGATGGGGTCCTCCGGCTGTCCCTACCACCAAGAGTGCACTTAGTGGGCTTTGCGGATGATGTGGCACTCGTTGCTGTGGGTAAGGTACTTAAAAGGACAGAAGAGGCGTGCAATTCTGTGGCTAAATGTGGTGGGACTTGGTCTCGCGGCGCATAAGACAGAGGCGGTGCTAATTAGCAGTCGGGGTCAGGGTCAATGGCACAGCGATCAAATCCAAAAGAGCCATTAAATACCTTGGAGTAATGCTGGATACCTGACTATGCTTCCGAGAACATTTGGCTTACGTCGGAGAGAAGGCAGCAAAATCAAGCAACGCCTTAGCTGGGATCATGCTGCGTGTTCAGTGGACCAAAACAGGGGCGAAGAAGGCTGTTGGCGAGTGTTACAAAAGCCACTATCTTATATGCAGCGCCGATCTGGCACCGTTCCATGGAGTTCTCTAGCTACATAAAAGGCGTATGTGGGCGTACCGTCTAAGTGCGCTCAGGGTTTCTGCTGCATACCGCACAGTGTCTGAAGATGCTGCTTTGGTCATTGCCGGGATGTTCCCACTTAGCGAGCTGGCCACAGAAGCAAATGAGAGGTACAGGGCTTCACGGTTATGTGGCTCAAGTCAACCTAACAATGGTACCCAGCATCAGGAAGCGAGGCAGCGTAGCGTCGAGAAGTGGCAACACCGTTGGAACCAATCCACTAAGGGTCGCTGGACTCATAGCCTAGTTCCTGAATTGTTGCCGTGGCTGTCTAGAAAGCATGGAGAGGTGAACTTTCACCTAACACAGCTCCTTAGTGGACATGGCTGTTTCAGGAGCTACCTAAAAAGAGTTGGCCATGATGAAAGCGATCAGTGCACATACTGCAAAGGAGGGCCTGTGGAGGACGCCAGGCACGTCCTATTCGAGTGTGGAAGGTTTCATAATGAAAGGGTGGAACTATCCAGAGAGATGGGCGGCAATATAGCCGAATATAATTTAGTCCCATACATGCTGACGTCGAAGGAGAACTGGGAGGCAAATTGCGACTTCGCAGCAACTATTATGGCTACCCTTCGGAGACTGGATACCCAGCGTAGAATCAGGGAGTAGGCGGGTCATCAAATCTGCGAAGCAATGCCTTGCGGCCGACCCGCAGGTTTATGATGTTTCTGTCAAACTTTCTGTTTTCTGTTGTCCCAAAGTTATCATATGTATATAGTTGATTAAGTGTAAATAAAGGAATTAAAAAAAAAAACTTTTCTTTTGTTAGGCTTTTTCTTTATCCATAGAAAAGTAAGTTCCGAAAAGTAGTCTTAGCCGAGCCGAAGCTTACTTTAATTTTAACTTTGTTTCCTTTTCCTAACTTAATTTATATATTTTATGCACTTGGGTGTTATCCTTGAAAGAACTAAAAATTTCATCCAAATCGGTTGATTGGTTTCCGAGAAACTCTTGTTGAGGTGGGTAAGGACATGGAGAAAATTCTCAAAAAATTGTTAACTAAATTTTTGTTAATAAAGCTTACTTTTTAGAAAATTATGAACATTTGATGACCGTATTTTAAGTTATTTTAATTTAATTGTATTGTTGTTTGCCTAACATAGCCAACTGCATAAGAAGTTTAATACTAGTTAAAGCACAAGAAATGTTTTAAGAATATTTGTGGTTTTTGTATTGGGTCAATCTGTGTTTGGGTTGGACGGTTATATTTTGAATGTTCCCATGACTTTTACAAATTGGTTTTGACCTAAAAACGATCCAGAGCGCTTGGGAATTGATTTAGATTTAGATTTATTTGATTTGATTCTTCGTGCTAAAAGTACAGGACTTATTTGTAGCACTAATCACTATGACAATTAGGAAAAAAAAAGTTTTTGGTATTATTAACTTAATATTTAACATTGGTTTAAACACAAAACAATATAGGAAAGACAATTGAAAGTAAACTAAAACTAGGATGATTGCTGTAGGTAGATTTCAATCGATTTTTTAAAAACTGGAGCGCTTCTAATTATATTGAGATCGTTCGGTAGTTGGTTCCATAGGCGAATAGCATAAGGGAAAAAGTGCAAATCGGATGATGCAAGTTTATTTCGTGTGCCAATTAAATTTTTTGTCCTTTGTGAGGAAGCAAAGTTCAGCATTTGAAATAAGTAGGAAGGTTCACCAGAGTTGATAATCTTGTGCAGGAAAATTAGTACTCGTAAGCTAATCCATGAATTTAGTGGTAAGTTAAATATATTCTCTGCAAATTGTGATATGTGGTCAGGTCGTTTTTTTGCGTATATATATCTGGCTATGTTATTGAATGCTACATTTATCTTATATTTGCTGCTTGCGCTACAACTTCCGAAAACTTCTACCCCATATAGCAGCGATGGAATTACATGTACTTTTGCAATCAAATTTCTTATATGTGTAGGGATGAATTGCTGCGTCAGATTTAACCGTCTAATTAAAGCATATGTTTTCCCAATTGCCTGGTCATCCCATGATAAGGTTTTATTGAAAGTAAATCCTAGGTTTACTGCCCTTTCAGTATATTCAATAAACGATTCGTCAATCTTCAGCTTCGGCAGATTACTCGTGTCATATTTCTTCTTATAGATAACAAGGCATTTAGATTTAAGTGGGTTTATTTTAAGTCCATTACTCTTAACCCAGTTGCTAACTAATTTCATTCATTTTGATTTCATTGTTACAATGATGGACGAATTCACTGATATTTCTCAACAGAGCACTAACATACATCTGAACGTCATCTGCATACATTTGAATTTCACATTTAGACAAAACATTTGGCAGGCCATTAACATATATAGAAAATAGCAAAGGTCCTAGAACAGAACCTTGCGGAACACCACAGTTGAGAGTAAGAAATGAAGAGAGTTCAGATTTCGTGACTACCGCTTGTTGCCTATTACAAAGTTTCGAAGCTGTATTAGAAAAATTGTACAGTTTGTTCTACTTAGCGCACATTAAATTATGGTTTACCATATCAAAGGCTTTACTGTTGTCCAATAGTGTTAGGAAAGTCACATGGCTTTTGTCCTGATTACGACGTATATCTTCTGAGATTTTTGTCACTACAGTGGTACAGCTTCGCTTTTTCCTAAACCCCGACTGCTTGTAATTAAGTAACGAATTCTGCTCCATATAGCTACCTATTTGTGAGGCCAGGATTTGTTCAAAAGCTTTTGATAAAAAAGATAGGATTGAGATAGGACGGAAATCATGATTGCCTTTTGGTATCGGTAACACCTTTGCAGTTTTCCAAACATGTGGGAAAGTAGAAGTCATTAATGCAGTATTAAATATATGTGTAAAATAGACAAGTATTTTCGGCAAGAGAACTTTTATAAATTTCGGATCCATTTTGTCTAGCCCCATTGCATTTGATTTGATTTTTAGAATTGCATATAAAACATCACTTTGGTTAACACGAACAAAATTAAAACAGTAATCACAATTATTAAGGTCTAAAGAGTTCAGGTACGTAGTTTAAAGAATTTCTGGTATTTCCGACTGAGATTGCACAAATTTATCATTAAGATCATTGGTGTCAATATTATCGGCCATTTCTGGCCTCGATTTCCCCACACCAAGATTTTGAATATCTTTTCAGATTTTTTTTTGTGCTTGCAAAGTTGTTCGTGAGTCCGCGGAACATGTCAAGAACAATAACACTGTTCTACACTGTCTTGTAGTATTCTCTGCGAATCTCAAAAAGGCAAAGACGTGTATTTTAATTAATTTTTACAAGTTGGCTGAAGCAACATGTCTCGTGTACGTTGGTTAAACAATCCCGACCACTTTTGTTACATATGTGGTGAAGTGAAATTTAATAAACAAAGATGTTCTACAGTAAAAAGAGCTTGGGGGAGAAAAGTCAGGAAGGGACAATCGAAACTGAGATGGATAAACTAGGTGCGGAAACACATCACAAGCTTTTTTGAACGATTGGTGCCAGCTCAGGACAATAAGAAAGCAGAAGATGATCAAATAATACTGTCATAAGTACTTCTGCTATCCGCAAGTGTTAACATAGCTCACCATGAATGTTGTTATAGAACATTTCAATAAATATTTAGTTACGCATATTATATATTATATCATATCGCACTACTATAAAAAGTTGGGATGGAAATCTTGTTGTCCTCCCATAAATTTAAATCTTGAATTTCGGGTTTAACACTCTGTATCTTTGCTAATGATCCTATCAAAAATGCCACAAAATTTGCATACTTTGTGCATAGTAGAAACTTAATGATTAGATGGTGTCAAAAAATATGCGACAAAAACAATGACTCGTAGCAGATAGTTTAGTTTGACAAAATTGCTATAAATCAAGTAAAATTTGAATTTGAGGGCCCATTTCGACACAATTGGCATTGCTAATACCGCGTGTTACATATTTCTCAGATGCATTGATTTAGCTACTACCCTGGAGGCTTCAGAAAATCACCAATTAATGCGTAGTGCTCGTCGCCAAATCTAAAGGGGCACCAATTAAGGTATAGACTATACCTAAGCTTGAACTGTACGAAGCAGCTATCCTAAGCAAAACTGGACGAAAAGTTGAACAAAAACTCAGTCCATCTACAAAGGCGATTTATTTTAAGACCGATTCCAAAATTGTTTTGCAGTGGATGCAAATGAATGTATCTCAACTAAATTGGTTTGTCGCCAACAGAGTATCAGAACTCCAACAGCATAATACCGATATCAGTTGGAGGCACGTCCCATCGGCACAGAACCCAGCAGTTATCCTGTCGCGTGGATGCAAACCATCTGATTTGTTCACTAATATGTGGTTAACAGGACCTGAGTTTCTGTCGCAACCCCACGAAAACTGGCCAACGACGCCAGAAAAGCTTCCAGCACCAATCGAACCACAATCTAAATTCAACATGATGTGCAGCGAGAATGTAGCGCCAGAATCCATACTAAACACAATTATTAACCATTGCTCATCATATTTGCGAGACTTACGGATCAAATTGTATATATATCGCAGCACAAACGAACCGATGGCAGATCAAACGCT
Organism: Lordiphosa fenestrarum; assembly: GCA_035044985.1. Classification (NCBI taxonomy): domain Eukaryota; kingdom Metazoa; phylum Arthropoda; class Insecta; order Diptera; family Drosophilidae; genus Lordiphosa; species Lordiphosa fenestrarum. The sequence goes on along the minus strand of JAWNNO010005214.1, from coordinate 136,697 downwards.
GAAACCATCAGACTTCCTACACATTTCAAGTCCCGAACTCAATGCAACATTTTGGAAAATCGTTGCTCAGATTCAGCAATTAGCGTACACTCCTGAAATCTTCGCACTGCAGTAAAAAAAGGATTTAATACCCAGCCTGCAAGGACTGACGCCCTTTCTTCATGAGATGGAATTTGGAACAAGCAAGGTGTGTGTGTTGAGAGTGGATGGTAGGCTTAAAAATGCAGATATACCATTCGATTTCAAATATCAAACATTAATACCTAAGGATCATCGCTTCACCAAAATGTTCGTTGTTGATCAAATCAACTTATACAGCAATTGTAAAGGGACACAAATCAGCCTACGGGACTTGGATGACTTAATCAAAGCAGAAGAAATTCGCTAGGATTTTAAGTCTTAGTTTGGCTTACGCTGGAGGAATCCGACATTGAAAGTTGTGGCTTTCTTATGCTGGGACTCAAGTGGCCACCACAGTGCTGCAGCAAATCAGCGCCACGAATGTTCTCGAAAATGGACGAATAAAATTCGGATGAACGAGTTTCCGCATTACGGAGCAGGATGGACCTCCAAGATGCTACAAAGGCTTAAAGCTGGCCAACATGTCAAACAACTGCAGAAACACTGTAGACAGGAGCAACTATTGTATAAATTGTGGTCAGCCAGAGCACAAAGCGGCATCCTGCAAAAATAGACCAAATGCTTTTTATGCAGTAGCGCATCCAGGCAGGAGCTAAACCACAGAGCGGGGACCAGAAGGTACGAGTCCTAAGTAAGTGCTGACGCAAGGCGGACACAAGCCAAGCAAGTGACGATTGTGAGTGAGCCGTTTCGGGCAAGCTACAGCGTGACTGGATGTGCGACCTCTCCGGAAAGTCTGCGATCTGGCCTTGCGAAACTCCTCCGGCCCACCCGTCCTCAACGCGGAGGTTCAACCACTTTGTGCGAACCAAGCTCTCCGGCTATTGGGAGTACAGCTGCTACCTCCCACAAAATCTTAGCATAGCCGATTATTGCAGCACCATCGACCACCGTCGTTTGATATCAGAGAGCACTCTCCAGCCATAGTAACAGATGACTTCAACGCCTGGGCTGTAAAATTGGGCAGCACCGCTACCAATTGTAGAGGCCAAGCTCTCCTCGAGTTAATTGCGTCTCCGGAGATTATTTAGCTGAAAAGCAGAACACAGCAAACCTTTAGTTGGGATGGAAGAGGCTCAGTCATTGATCTGACATACGTACAGCAGCACTACACATAAAGTGACCACGAGGCCATCCTCTTCTCAGTCTGCGTAAGGAGTACGCACCAGACAGGCCACCTGCACCGGGGCAGAATATACCGCAAAGCTATCACAAGCTACTTCGACGGTAGACAGCTACAGTACAAGACAGACAACGGCACAGAGACACATAACATCACCGCAGGAGTGTCCCAGGGCTTAGCTATGGGATCATGCTTAAAACGAATGGGCCAAAACAGGGGCGAAGGCTACTCCTTGCGAGTGTGTTAAAGTCTACAATCCTGTAAGCTATCTCCTATCTGGGCGGAAGCCATGGGAGAGTCCAGCTACAGCAAGGGTTACCTGGCCAAAAATCGCTTATGTACGCTGCGAGTGTGCTGTGGCTTCAGAACAGTGTCCGACGACGCCGTTCTCGTCATTACCGGCATGCTGCCGATAGACACACTGACATTGGAAGCAAAGACCATAGCTATGAGGAAGCCATGAATCAGAGCATCCTTTGCTGGCAGTCCAAGTGGGATAGGTCTGCTAAAGGCCGGTGGACGCATCGCCTTATCCCCAATATTTAAGAGTTCATTGAGCGGACGCATGGAGAGGTGAATTTCTGCCTCACCCAATTTGCCCAGTCGACACGGATGCTTCAGAAGGTATCTGCAAAGGTTCGGGCACGATACCGCGACAGAACGCACGAGGTGCGAAGGAGGCCTGGTGGAGGATACAGCTCACGTTCTCTTCTGCTGTGGCCGCTTCATAGCCGCAGGAGCGCAGTTGGAGGCTGTAATCGGGGAAGCAAAAACTGCTGAAAACCAAGTGGCTGCGATGATCTCAAGGTCAGAGGTTTGGGATGCAGTCAGCTGCTTTGCTGAAATATTTATTCAAGAGTCCATCCGTCCATTCCAATAATGGGCAAGTTCAACTACTTAATTGACTATCTGTCTGGAACTGCACTTGACGTTGTGCAATCTTTTCAACTAACTGAGTCAAATTATGATAAAGCATGCGCACGATTGGGATCTTGATTCGACAACGATGCAATCATATTTCGCGATTGTATTTCAAGCTTATTTCTACTGCTAGGAATGGCGCAACCACAGGCAACGGCTCTACAGAAGCTCGTTGATAATGCATCCGCAACTCGAGAATCACTTCTTACGCTTGGATTAGCACCACATATAATGAAAAGCATTATGATCCACAGTATTCTCATTTCGTGTATGAATCTAGTTGGCCTGCCATAAATTTTAATTCATTTTTTTGGGACTAACCGCCTGTAGCTTTGTCCATCAAGCTGATATATAGTAGCAACGAAATTTATGGAAATAGAAGGGACTTTGGGCCATATGCTACAGAAGTTCAAAAAAAAAATTTGACCACCGCTCTGGCTGGTACATGATCAAATTTTAAAAATTTGCCATAAACTAAGGAATAACTCTATTCAAAGACCAATTTGGGCACCTTCGGACTTGCTGATGCTGCTCGCTTAGTTTTTTTGGGTTGCATTGATATTTTTTCTGTCGCATAAGACTCATAAACAGAGAACTTTTTGCTGTGTGACCTTCATAATTTGTTGAAAGCTAAAAAACATGCAAAACAAATTTTCCGCTTTATCTTTAAATCAAACGCTGATGGAGCCAAACCGAGACCAGTTTTGTAATCAGTGGACAAAACTGAACTAGAATTTTTCAAAGAGGATGCAACATAGAAAAAGCAATAAATTGGTTTTGATGAACTTCGAATAAGAATTTCGAAAAGCTGTATTATAAACAAGAAAGAAAGTCGGTCAAGCCAGACTATGACATACTCTGTACCAACGAAATTATACGCTCTGCATAAATTTGATGCTGCAGTAGCAGCTGAAAGCAGAGCTGCTACCGCGCTGCAGCAGCGAATAGTCTGTGGATCATAATTTGGCAACCGTTCATCCGATCTTCACCATTCCTTTGACGGATCGATAAGTAATCTTGATAACTCAATCTGTCTGCACGAACCATCTATCTTTAAAACTGTGGGAGATATGATGTTTTTTCTAAATTGCGGGGGCGGGAGGGGGAGTGGCCAAAATTGAAAATAAACTTGATCTGCCTGCAGACATAAGAAGCATTTGTTCCATACATGTCAAACCTCTATCTCTTACCATCTCTGAAATCTGTACGTCAGACAGACGGTCAGACGGTTAGACGGACATGGCTATATTGACTCGGCTGTTGATGCTGATCAAGAATATATATATTTTATGGTGTCCTTTTGACGTTACATACTTTTGCACAAACTTATAATACTCTATGTACCTACGGTACAGAGTATAAAAACTGGTCACCCAAATGGTTGTAAAAGTCAGTCAGTTACAGCTCAGTTTGATTCACTCAACTGACAGTGTTCAAAGCGAAAACTAAATTGTTTTATGAATATAATTAAAGACCTTTATTTATATAAATTATAAGAGCTGCAAGGGTATACAAAGTTCGGCCTTGCCGAAGTTAGCTTTCCTCTATTTTTTACACTTCCAAGGAATTTAGGTTTCGCTGTTTCTGAAAGACTGCGATTTGCACTTGGTAAACTGTCTGTTCTGAAACCATTACTAAGTTGATCAAGTTGATCTGTCAAGTCAAACTCTGGTTCGAACCCTGGTTTTAAATAAGTATCATTCAAAAAGTTCATTTTCGTTTTGAAGAATTCTAATAGAGTGATTTCTCAAGCTGACCAATAGATGGCGTCTCTACTATGATCATTTGACTGGCCAGTTTATTCCATAAACACCGGGTGTCATAATTACCACTGGTTGTCAGCAAAATCAGATCACTTAAATATCAACTTACCCAAACGCTACACGATCATAAAATGCGAAGGCAGTAATGAGGTATCGTAGCCTAGGTAATCGTCTTGGTTCCAAAATTAGTGCACGTACTTTATTGTCCATCCAACCACCAAGAAAATCATTTATATTGTCATCATTCACTCGCTTGACAACTTTGAGAGGCAGTTTTTTCCGTAGATATTCTAGAATAAAGAAAATTTAAAATAAATACTGTACTTATAATTTATTTGTTCATTAATCGATTTATTGAACATTTTATGCATTGACTTTCATTGATTTACCAAATAATATTAAGACAATTAAAAGCGCACCGCTATTTAAGAAAAACTTAGAGCACCACCTAAATCAATAGCAAAAGAATAACTTCTTTTCAGTAATTGTTCATAAAATTTACTGTAATTTATGTTTAGTTTAAGTCAGAATATTTTTGTTGTCTTATGTCGATGTCAAACTGTGATTAGTGCCCTAAACATAAGTCTGTATAAGTCTGTATGTACTAACTTAGATGCACTAAGATGTTAAATAAACAACAACAACAACAACTTCAGGTCGTACCAATCCATAGCTGTTAAATAATGATTATTAGTCATAGTCATTAGATATTTGATTACTTTTATTTAAAATGAAAAATAATCATTGAATTACGATTATTTTTAGATTATCTCGATTACTAATTGACTAAGATTAGAAATAATCAAAAATAACCGGGATTATTGGCAATTACCAAAAAATAATCAAACTTAATCAAAAATAATCAATATATAATCCGATTATTTTTATTGATTATTTTTGATTATTTTCCAAAAATTAAGTATTCAGCCTGTAAATACACTTAAGACAATATAAGAAAATCGTTTAAAACTAAAAATAAGGACAAGGAAGCTTCGCGTTACGTGTGCTATGTTGAGAATTGCAAAGTGTCCGTTTCGATGTCAAATGATGGTGATTGCACAGAATTGAAATAGTTTCACAAACAAAATTATGGTCCTCCGACAAATTCAGTTATTGTATTAAGCTTATTAACAATGTTAAAGGCGATAATAAATAAAAGGAATTCGAAAAATTTTCGACGTAGAATGTCAAAATGACAGAGACGTGCATTATAAAAGACAAGAAAGAAACCAGTTTCAGCTGAATGCAGCGCTGCTACTGCTACTGCAGCAGCAAACAGTCTGTGTATCATAACTCGGCAACCGCTTATCCGATCTTCACAATTTCTTTGGCGGATCGATAAGTAATCTTTATTACTAAATATGTCTAGAAAGTACGAACCATCTATGTTTAAAACTGTAGGATATAAGATGTTTTTTTCAAATTGGGGAGGCGGGAGGTGGCGTGAAAATAAACTTAATCTGTCTGCAAGTATAAGAAGTTTTTGTACTATAATTTCCTTAATTTCCTCTATTTCAGTTTCAACCAGTGGGATGCTGAGGTCGTTGTGGATACACTCATTGCGAATGTACCATTTAGCTCCAGTGATGGTTCTAAGGATTCTCAACTGTGATATTTGGAGGATGTCCACACTGCTCGCACAAGCACTTCCCCATAGCTGCGAGCCATAGGTCCAGACAGGCTTTATGATGCTTTTGTACAGTAAGACTTTATATTCCAGCTTTAAAAGGGGAACGGGAGTGTATTAGCCAGTAATGGCTGTTGGCCTCAAGCGTTATTTGAAGTTTTTTCGAGTCTATGTGTTTGCGCCATATGAGCCTTCTATCAAGGTGTACTCCTAGGTATACTCCTAGGTCTTCCACTTAGGTAAGGTGGCTTGCCAAAAGTCCTGTTGCGGTAGTTGGACATCGTGATCTGTTTAATATTGCCGTATCATCCGCAAAAGTACTTATTGTAAGTCGAGAGCCTGTTGGTATGTCGGTAGTGTATAGTACGTATCGGAAAGGACCAAGAACGCTGCCCTGCGGTACTCCGACTTTGTGTGTATTTGGTGGAAGCATTGCCTTTATCTTGAATGTAAGACCGTCCAACCAAACGCGATCTAAAGCTTGGGCAACATCTAGGAAAATAGCAGAGCAGTATTCGTGGTTTTCAATCGCAGTCCGAATATCTGAAGTTATGCGGTTGACTTGCTCAATAGTCCCGTGTTTATGGAATGGAAATCAATTTTACGAAGTAAGATCTTCTCAAAAAGTTTTGATAAGCAAGGTAGCAGACTAAAGGGTCTATATGATGACGCTTGTGTTTTATCCTTTCCTGGTTTCTGCATCATTATGATTATGGACTTCTTCCGTTGGGTTGGGAAGTATCTGCATCGCAGTACCGCATTGATAAGTCTTGAGATATATGTAATGGTAGGACTTGGAAGTTGCATAATCATTTTAGGCATAATAAGGTCAAGGCGCTCTTTGGGTTGTAGTTATCTGTTATCATTTTTTATTTCAAGTGAATGGACTTTGATTGGGTCAGTTTGTGCTGCGGTGGGAACCAATGGAAGTGCATAGCCATTAGTTGGTGGATTTGGCTTGAAGACATTTCTAAGGTGAAGTGCAAAGACATTTGCCTTCTTGTCGTCACTGCGGGCCCAACTTCCACTCTGGTCCCTTAATTGCGTGTCTACCTTGCTTGCATGTGCTCTCCATAGGAAAAATTTGGTGCTTGTAGGCGATAGTTTTTTTATGTAACGGCTATGGGCTATCTGCTCTTCCGCTTCGAGTGCATTGCGAAGTATGCGTTCCGCAAGTCTCAGACGATTTTTTGACGCAGGCTACCGATAGTGCTGCCATTCTCTTCTTGCACGCCGCTTCTCAGACACCAGCCGGTCTATGTAGCAGTTCGTTAACCTACTGTCTTGCTTAGGTGTTGCTATTTTTGTTTGAGGGTTTGAATGATGAGCAGCTGCAGTAATGATAGAGCTGATGGCTTGAACTGAGTTTTCAATGGCTTCTTCGTTGTTTATGGTCGGGCTCAGCTCGATGTGACTGCTGATATATTTTTTGTATTTAAGCCAGTTTATCTTGTGTGAAGTCAGTCTCCGAGGATATTCTCTGATCTGAGGGCACTCCAGAAGGGTGAATATTATTGAAGAATGGTCTGACGACAAGTCAGCAAGGGCTTCTGCAGTTACCAGGTTTTGTGGAACTTTTCTTGTTATAGCAAAGTCTATAAGATCGGGTATTTTTTTTGAATCTGTTGGCCAGTATGCCGTCCCGGAGATACATAGTCGAGTTTGTTTGATGAGTTGCTTCCCCTTGGGATTAGTCAGTCTGGTCTGTTTCGAGTTATAGCAGGGACTGTAACGGTTATAATTTATTTAATAAAAATTGTTGAATAACAATTATTTCTTGATTTTTATCAAAAAATTATTAAATAATTCTTATTTTTGATTTAAAAAAAATAAATTACGATATAAGAATTAAATTTCAATTTTTATTTCAATATCATAATATAACGCTTCAATTCAATTTTTATTATACAAATTAAAAATAAAAATTATTTTCAATTTTTATTAAAAAAATCGGAAAATAAAGATTATTTTTCAATTTTTATTTAAAAATTGAAAATAAAAATTGAATGTAAATAACTTAAGAACCGTGAATTGTACTACCAAAATCTAAAAGCATTCATAATGTGTGAATCAATACCTCTCATATGATACTTCACATGTCCTGATAGGATCAACATAAGGATTCTGAAAGTATAACTTCAGATGAATAATCAATTTAACTAGTCGGTGGCAAGAAACCTAGGTATGAACTTCGAAAAGTGACAAATATATATAAAGGACTCGTGGAGACACCACCCCCTCCCCCATCCTTCATAAGCATCAAACAAAAAAATTAAATTAATAAAATTCATCATATTTTCAAGCAGGTTTGCAATTCGGTTCCAACCCGTCGCCGAGTCGCTAGTTCTAGGTGATTAACCAATCTGCAAAAGCGAACCGGCGCTTCTTTGGAAATGCTGATCCGATTCGAAATCCTACAAAACAAAACGGTTCGGCTCAGTTCACTAAGGTTGGTTGCAATTTGACCGCTTCGAGCGCCACTTGTTTGTCTTCCGTGAAGTTATCCAAATTACCCATTAATTGTTTTATTGTCTCATTAGCTTCCATTTTTTTTCTTGTAGGTACCTCCGACAATTATCAAACATGTTTCATAATTTCCCTGACCCCCTGAGAGAATTTATCAGCTGATTGGCCAAAAACGAGTTGGCAGGACAAGCACATTCTCAGAGCGCATTTGTGGTGACTCCGTACCCGCTACTGAAAATGTGCTCTCACACACATTTGGTAGTACACTTCACGGTTCTTAAGTTATTTACAATCTTTATTTTCCGATTTTTTTTTATAAAAATTGAAAATAATTTTTATTTTTAATTTGTATAATAAAAATTGAATTTAAGCGTTATATTATGATATTGAAATAAAAATTGAAATTTAATTCTTATATCGTAATTTATTTTTTTTAAGTCAAAAATAAGACTTAAAATAAATTTTTATAATAAAAATTTTAAATAAATTTGTATCCTGTTTACGGAATCCTGCTTACTAAATAAGTATATTTCCATTCATCTAAACTATTTTTTTAAGGCTCGATTTTTATAAACTCATAACTCTTATTTGCAATCCCTGAGTTATAGTTACCCGCAGCGAAGAAGCTTTGACCAAGTGTATTAAAGAAATCTAGGAATTGACTTTCTGATATTGTAAATCGTGGGGGACAGTAAACCGCAGACAGAGTGATATTGCCTCGTTTAGATCCCACGCATATCGATGTGGCTTGTTGGTAGGTTTCCGAAAACCAGTCACATGATAGAGGATAATGTTTGATGCGGCTTATAACTAGGATACCAGTCTCGCCATGGGCTGTACCTTCTGGGTGATTTTTGCCGTAAAATGCATATCCCGATAATTGAAAATTATATCGGTCCGTCAGATGAGTTTCCGCGAGAAGCATTATGTCGATTTCATTGTCTTGGAGAAATTTGGATAGCTCCACTTTGTGGCGAGGAATACCATTTGCATTCCAGAGCGACACTCGTAGGAGAGCCATTATTTAGGTTGTTGCGAGCATTTGAATGAAAATGAATTGCATTCTCATTTGTTCTTGCATTGCGTTTTGCATATACACCATAAAATCTTTGAGGGTTTGTTGTAACGATTGAAACATGGCTTCTAAGCTACTTTGGTTTGATGGTTTAGTTGGCAGAGTTGGCTCAGTTTGAGTTTCGTGTGAAATTGTTCCTTGTTTCAAGACGCTTGCGAAAGAAACGCCTTGTATTACTACTACTGCTGTCGATGGGGCAAAAGACGATCTAGTAGCTTTTGTGAAGAAGACTCCAGGAGTCGATTGCGAGGGTGTATACATATTAAGGTTTCCATTGGAACTAGCAAATTCCGTGCGCGTATTAATCCTGCTCTTCAGATCTTTGTATACTTGGCAAACTCTTGTGGTTTCCTCCGCAATTACTGCATTTTTTGACTGATGGATCCTCCTTGTTCGCAGGGCATAAGGCTGTGTTGTGTAGCTCTCCGCATACCACAAAAACAGATCGCAGAGCGCAGTAGTATTTAGTGTGTCCAAATTCTTGGCAATTGGTAAATTGCACTGGATTTGTGCGTTTGTGCGGTTCCTCTACAGTTACTCTGCGGTGCAATAAGTAAGGTAGTTTGTAAATTGGGTGCGCTACATTTTTGTTAGGAGCTATGTCTTCCGGGCTCAGCTCAACTTTGAAAAGCGGCTGGGGTTTTTTGTCCCCGCTTAATAAATTTATTACCAGAGCATAAGCCACTTCCGTTGCAGGTACACTTGATTCAATACCTTTGATTACTAATTGAATGCCTTTGCTACTTTTTAGTTGGTAGGTGTAGTAACTTTTATTTTCAGCTCTTAAACATTTTTCTACAGCGCGATAGTCGTCATCGGTGTTAACTTGGAGCTTTATTTCGCGTATGTTGCCTTTGCTGACGGATGTCATATAGAAGTTATTATTGCGTATTAGCGAGACAAGCTTTGTTACTAGGGCCGTACAGCTGGTATCCCTAATGTAGATTGGCGAAGGCTTTGGTTTTGCGGCACTTGCAGCTTTTTCTTCACTCTCTGCGTCAGTCTGGAAATCGATCGATGCCGGTCTGCACATACGAACGGGTGGTGGGTGTTGTGCTCACTTGTGTATGTGTTAATGAGAACGCGTGCTGAGTTGACGCTGGTTTCTGCATACTTGTTGTTGTTGAGTTCGTACAGGTTGATTGCGCTGGAGTAAGCGATACAGTACTTTTTTTTACATTTGCCGAAAAGTTCATCATCGTGGGCTGAGGAGAGGAGGTGGGGCCTTAAGAGCTCTATGTCGCAGTGGTAGTATGGAAGCTGATAGTCGCCGTGCTGGTGGCCTCGCGAGAAATAATTGCAAATTAAGCGTTGTTGCGCTGTATACAAAGCCGGCGATCGTTGATGTTGTTGCATTTGGGTATTGATTTGGCTCTGACTCATGGTGTTGTTAGTGTTCTTTGCACTTGCATTTGCTGAATTTTGTACGAGCAGTCATTACATTAATTTTATTTAATTAAATAACAACTATTCGATATTATTGGACAACATAAGCACGAGTTCTTATAAATGTCCATTAACGTCATTTATGGCGGGTCGAAAGTTTTTGTTTTAACAAGTGATTTTAAAGATTTTACAACGAATAAAACCGAAGCTCGACAAAAACACGTCTTCACACTTCAACCGAAGGTTAAAAACGAAAAAGCAAAAGATTGACGCCATCGAGGAACAGCAGCTGCGGAGAAGAGCAGCAGCAATTGCCAGGAAGCAGTTGGTGGCAGCGGTAGAAGTTGCGGCAGCAGAGCAGCAGCAGTAACAAAAGAAATAAAAACAATAACACAAAACAAAGAGAGTGCCTCCAAAGACAACTCTGCGACACGGCGACACTCGCCCTCACAACATGAAACAAAAACAAAAGCAATAAATAATACAAAAAAAAACCGTTTAGGCAAATAAAAACAAGTTGCACAGTGGGTCGAGGTTAATAAAAAACAGAAGAAAAAAAAAGATTACAAAAAACAGGAAAAATGTAATTTTATGGATTGGTCATTACCCATCGAGGAAATTCATATTAGCAAGGATAATTTATAAAGTCAACAATAGTGGTCCATCCGCTTAGTCCAGTTTTGGCATACTCTTTCCAACATTTCGGCCGGTATCTCACGAATAAATGCTTCAATGTTGTCTTCCAATGCGTCAATTGAAGCGGGCTTGTCTGTATAGACATGAGCTTTAACATAGCCCCACAAAAAATAGTCTAAAGGCGTTAAATCACACGATCTAGGCGGCCAATTGACCGGTCCCGAACGTGAAATAAAATGTTCATCGAACTCGCTTCTCAATGAGTCCATTGTTGCGCGTGCTGTTTGGCATATGGCACCGTCTTGTTGAAACCACATGTCATGCAAGTCAAGCTCTTGCATTTTGGGCAAAAAAAAGTTTGATATCATCTCACGGTAGCGCTCACCATTCACAGTTACGTTACGAATCGCATCATTTTTGAAGAAGTACGGTCCAATGATGCCACCAGCCCATAAACCGCACCAAACTGTGACTTTTTCTCTATGCATTGGTAGCTCTTGCAATGCTTCTGGCTGATATTCCTCCAAAATCGACAATTCTGCTAATTTACGTTCCCATTGAACCAAAAATGAGCTTCGTCGCTGAACACAATTTTTCGCGCTATGAACTTTCTTAACAGAGCACGCATTTTGATAATAAAATTCAATAATTTGCAAGCGTTGTTCGTTTGTAAGACGATTCATGGTTAAATTATAGACCAAACTGAAGACGTTTGACAGTGAAACAAAACACGAAACGTGCGTGAGCTGTTTAAGCCAGTGTTGCCAAAAAGATAATAGCTAAAAAATCACCCTTTAGTTGGCTGACTACTAACTCTTTTTGAATACCTTCAATTAGTCCGTAAATCTTATTGAATTCATAGAGTGGATTATGTAAGACGCAGGCATAACTCACTCTTCGTTACTTATTTAAATTGAGTATTATTTAAGGAAATGAAAATGGCATACTTTTAGGGGCATTTATCATAATATTCTTTTTGTGTCTAAGCGGTGTATAAGAAATAGTTTAATACATATCACAAATAAGCACAGCGTAGTTACAGCTTTACCCAGTATTTTGGATAAGCCCGCAACGTATAATTACAGCTGTATGGATAAGCATCATCTGTCTGATGATATGGCGTTTCTAGGAATGATGCTAGTCAATTCTGCGCTACCTAGACACTTCACTAGTACCTCTGATACTTTGTTTGATGTATTTTTTGTTAATAACCCTCCCTAAAGCTTGTTCAATGTTGGGCTTTGTAAAGCGCAATTCTAAACAATTTAATGATCCCTACACACGTCTAAGTTTGTACTCTGCGTTGGTGCGTTCTAGGCTTGAATATGCTTCTCTTATCTGGAATCCTTCTGCTGCCGTTTACATAAACAGGCTTGAGCGTCTACAGAAACGCTTCCTTAAATTTGCACATGCCCATTTAAATTTTTCGGATCCTTTTCCACCGTTTCTGAGTAGATGTCGCATCTTGCATATATCAACCCTTGAGGATAGAAGGACAATTGCATCTTTAGTTTTTTTTAATGACATTGTAGTCGGAAATATTAATTGTCCTATGCTACTGGACAAGATTCCAGATCTTTGCGTGACTTGGTCCTATTTAGAGTGGCAACTCATAGGGCCAATTATGCCAATAACGAGCCGATATGTAGAGCCCTATTAACATATAATCGTCTTCCAGTTGGCATGCGGTTCGACTTTAAAAACGACAATATTATTGTTAAGCGACTTCTTAGGAACTTCTTTTTGTAGTTAAATTGTTATTGTTAGTTGTAAGTTTTATTGTAGTAGCCTGTAACCTTTCGGATGCAAGCAAACAATTAATTTTTTCCCAATGTTGCTGCTGACGACGAGTTTGAGACGGACGGGGTCCCCTAGTTCCCTAGCTCTTTCGGGTGGGGTGGGTTTTTGTGTCAAGCTCCGACGTCCCCAGTACATACGTTTATTTTATAGGACCCCTACAGAAACTAATATGGAAGCGACTCTTCCAAACAAATTCTTTGATCAAATCCAACTTTCCCAATTGACAAATATGTACAAATTGTACCAAAACAGATGTAGCTTTCGTTACCAACGGATCATCATAGTAGGCGAGGTCTCAAGATTTTGGTCAACCCTCGCATTCTTTACCCTTCCCAACCTTGATCTTCGGATTCAGCGTTTGTCGACGATCCCCTTGTAATAATACCGCCTACCCGATTAGGTCACCATGTCACCAAGGAATACAAAAATCTAGTATTTCATGTTCTTTAGAATTATTACCAAACGGATATTTATTAATAAAAGGTGTTTGCTGGGTTTCATTTTCATTCAATGGTCAAAGCCGATTTCATTCTTAGTACCATTAATTGTATACAGGTCTTCAGTTCTTTCTATATTAACATAAAAAAATTAACTTTACTTTTCAGTATATTCATCAATAAACTTTTCAAAATTTACTTTCATTTAATTAGCAAAACAAAAGTCAAATGATCTGGTTAAGTCAACCTAAATTTACATGTACTCAAGCTTCACTGTACTTCTTTTTACTAAGAGCGGTGGCAGAGTACAAAACACACTATGACGTAAGCGCACACAAGGGTTAACACCATGAATTTGATCCAGCGAACAGCTGATCGGCAAGCGTATCTAAATAAGATTATTGATCCCATGCGCAAGGACAGGTGTATATGGTTGTTGTTGTGGTGTTATTTTGGTTGTTCTTGTTGTTATTTCGTTTTCGGCATTTGTGGGGCTGGTAGCAACACTTAGAAGAGAATTCCAAACAACTCTCACCAATCTGACAGCGTTGTAATGATGACTAGCCAAAGCTCCGTATAAGAGTGGCTCACCTATAGAGGTACATCGGCATGTAGGTATATATGTATGGACAAATGCATGTCAACTTGGATCGGCTGCTTCATAAACGAGGTAGGAAATGCAAAAGAATTAACAGTAACAGGCAAACTTACATATGTACATGATGATCCCTCGATGAAAGGCCTTTCAAAGTGGTATTGGTTGCAGAACATACATATGTACGTGTGGGTAGTTTGATTACAAGGGCGATTTTTGGATTTCTGGGCAATTTCTAGTTTTCACTTTTCGGGTTATTGTTTCCGCTTTCGCATTTCCAGGAATTCTCACTTTTTGCTTCTTTATTGTTAATACCAATCACTTTGCCAGAATGCACTTTGTTTTAAAACAACAACAACGTCAGCTTTGCTGATCTTCAGCTTCCTACTTCACACACAACACACACACCTGGCCTCAGCAGGGCTTTTGCTTTTAGGATCGATTAGAATTTTCTGATTACAATTATTTTCATTTTACTTGGACAACTTTCCCAGCATGGGGAACAGTATGGGTGTAACCACTTGCGACATGCACTTTCACTGACTTGTACCATTGATAGACTGATTCTTATGCATTTTTAGGTTGACTTTTGACAATCTAGATCGATCTTTACACACTAAAAAAAATAATTTTACGCCATGCCTCTTCACTTTTGCATTAAACTCGCACTACACTTTCTCTGGACGTTTCTCTGGAGTTTTTGACTGAGTTGCTGGTTTAATTGCAGGTTCGATGCTGCTCCTCGGGCAATTCCCAAGCGATCTTGTATGGATGTAGGTGGTTTCCGACCTCCTCGTTTACCACATAATGAACATTATAATTGGGAGGGCCTCACCTCGGCCCTAGAGATTCGCCACCCAACTAACCAATCGCCCACACCAACTCTATGTGCTTAGCGCAATATACAGAGGCTTAGCTTGGATAGATATGGTATGGGACTGCTGTCTGGTAGGATTTGCAAAATCCTCCAGAGGATCTGTGGAGTAAAAAGTGAATTTTCTTAGACAGAATCAAGAAATATCACACGTAACACATAACTTCTCAAATAGAGCAATCAAGTAAATGGAGATTTTCTCTTTGCTGACAGATCTCGAGGTGGATGCCTCAAGATTACTTGACGTAGTAGGTTTTATTGGCGTGCCGGTTTCCGTTTATCCAAGGATGGAATATCCAAGGAGGAAACACTACAACGGTATTGGCAGCGGCCTTGGGTTGAAACGTACAATTTCGTAACTTCCGTGATGCAAATTGTGTAATTAACACGGTGAACAATGTGACTTGGAGGACGACGAATCAGCAAAGAGATCGGAACTACGCAGTGGGCTTCTTTTAAAGTGTTCGCAATGGCGGATACACATGAAGTTGGCTGCGCGTTTGGCCTTGGCTTTAGTGTTTATCGGCCTATGCAGTCCTGCTGTTTCGATAGGCTCTAAGGAAAAGAGCTGATTGATCGTGCACTCAATGGCGGTTAATTTAAAAAAAACTAACTTTTCGCTGGGAGGCGATACAAACATAACGACAATTTCTTGATTTGAATTTAACTGAGCTGAGGCGACCATTACACCACCCGATAATATCCCACCGTTAGACGGAATATTAGCGGGAATTAGCATCGGATATCTTTTGCGTGGAACGTGCCGACTTCCCTACCTGTCAGGTCCTCGAGAAGACAAAAACAGTTTCCTAGTTTTTTCTTAACTCGACTTTTAACGAATTGAGGGGCCAACTTAGCGTTGAAGTTTTGTGAGAACTTACTAAGGGAAAAGTTACGACGAAAAACTTCCTGTCCCTCTCGAAACGATACTGGCTTCGAACGCAAATTATATTGGGTCGTATTTCGTTCATAAGCTTTTCGTATATTCGCTTGGATATCTTTCCGTAATAGTGCTAACTGATCAGATCGCGAGATCGCCACTCCTGACTCCTCCAAACATGCCAATTCTTTTAACAGTTTGTAGTCTGATCCGTGAGTGATCATATCCAACCCAAAGAGGGCTCGATATGGCGAATATCCCAGAGACTGGTGGAGGGAAGATCTTAACGCACACGAGATCGCCGTAAGATGTTGATCCCAATAAGTCTGGTCATTCTTTAAATAGGAGCGCACCGCAGCTAACAAGGATCTGTTCACTCGCTCAGCCGCGTTACTTTGCGGCGAATATAGTGCTGTGTAAATGTGCTTAATGCCGAGCTCAGTGAGGAAAGCATTGAAATCGTGGGCCTTAAATTGGGTACCGTTGTCGCTCACTATAGTTTCTGGTACGCCAAAACTATGGAATATCTGTTGGAGT
This sequence comes from Lordiphosa fenestrarum, assembly GCA_035044985.1. Classification (NCBI taxonomy): domain Eukaryota; kingdom Metazoa; phylum Arthropoda; class Insecta; order Diptera; family Drosophilidae; genus Lordiphosa; species Lordiphosa fenestrarum. The sequence continues at coordinate 120,436 of JAWNNO010005214.1, read as the reverse complement.
AAAAATTCTTGAATCGCAGCCGAGGTAAGCTTTTTTAGTGGCTGTAACCAATGAAATTTCCTAAAATGGTCTAACACGATAAGCAAGCCAATATGGCCATTTTTACTTCGCGGATATGGTCCCAACAAATCGATGTAGAGTCTTTGGAAAGGTCTACAAGTCGGACTCTGAGCACCCATAGGAGGACGAAGAGTGTAGTTCGGAGCTTTGGTTTCCTTGCAGGCTCCACATTCCCGAATGTAATCGCCAACATCTTTTACCAAACCTGGCCAAAAGAGATTTCTTCGTACTTTTTCTATTGTCTTTTGCATTCCTGCGTGAGCCGAAGTGACACTGTCATGGGCCTGTTTCAGGACCTCGGCTTTAAGCCTATCCGGAACCCAAAGTTTCCATGACCTATTCTCTGGACTATCCTCTCCCTTAGCGTGTTCGGTACGCACATAGAGATATTGATCTTGAATCTTAAGGTCTGGCAATTTTTCGTGATTTCTGGAAGCACTATCTTTAAGCGTCACATAGCTCTCATCGAGAAATGCGTCCGATTCCAGATCTATAACAGGACTCATATCTAAATTTGCTATTTGACTTTCCGGTAACCGGGATAAAGCATCTGGTACTACATGTTCCTTTCCTTTTCGATGCGAGACCGAAAATTTGAATTGTTGGAGTCTAAACACCCATCTAGCGAGACTCCCCGACACATTTTGTTGACGCATAAGCCAGAGTAAACTGGAATGGTCAGTGACAACCTCAAATTCTTGGAGTTCCAAGTAACATCTAAAATTTTCAATGGCCAAAATAACTGCTAAGCATTCCCGCTCGGTAACACTATAGTTACGATGTGCACGACTTAATGTTTTTGACATGAATGCTATCGGGTTCTCGCCATTTTGGTCAGACAGTTGAACTAAAATTGCGCCAACACCAAAGTCGCTGGCGTCACAATGCAAGAAGAATTTTTTTCCGAAGTCTGCGTTGTGTAAGACCGGAGCAGTCGACAGAACTGACTTAAGCTTGTCCATAGCCATCTGAGCTTCAGTAGTCCACGCAAATTTCTTTTTAGTCGACAATACATCGGTTATGGGGCAAGTTAAATCAGAGAAAATACCTATAAACCTGCGATACCAACCGCATACTCCTAAAAAACCTTTCACTTGTTTCAGATTTCTTGGCGGCGGCCAGTTCAAAATACAAGACACCTTTTCAGGGTCTGTACAAATGCCTCCGCTACCAATGACGTAGCCTAAATAATTGACACTAGTCACGCAAAACTGGCTTTTAGCAATGTTTAGAGTCAAACTGGCTTTGCGAAATTGCTCTGCGATGCGAACCAATACAGCCAGATGCGACGAGAAATCTTCTGACACGATGCATAGGTCATCTAAATAACCAAACACGCAGTATCGAAGGTCTGGTGGAATAAGATCATCCATTAGACGACACATAGTGGAAGGGGCATTACATAGCCCAAAGGGCATGACCTTGAATTGATATAATGGTCTTCCCGGTACCGTGAACGCAGTTAGAGGCTTTGATTCCTCTGAAAGTTCAATCTGCCAATAAGCGTCTTTCAAATCGAGTTTCGAAATGATATTTGCCTTGGGTAACCGAGAAAAGATACCATCGATGCTTGGCAGTGGATAAGCATCCTTCTTAGTCTTTTCATTAAGCCTACAGGCTTCCAAGCATAGGCGAACTTTGCTTGGTTTTACCACCAATCTCATTGGAGAGCTCCATGCGCTTACAGAAGGCTCTATTACGTCAAGCTTAAGCATTCGATCTATTTCAGCGTATAGCAGTTTTTCTACTGCAGGACTGACAGGATAGAATCTCTGCTTTACAGGACGCGCCTCTTCTACTTCAATATGGTGTTGAATCAAGGAGGTTCGCCCTAATCTTTCAGCAGCGTTGGGAAACAATTGTTTTACCGCTTCTAATTGATGTCTTTGTTGACTATTCAATGGATAGCTATTTTGATCGTGTTCTTGGCCCCTATCTGCATTTATTTCTTAAGAAGCAATAATATTTGGGGCTAGAGCAAAGAGGCTCCAGAAATCATGGCCAAGAATAAGATTCTGCTTGATGGAAGGAAGCACATAAAGTTTTATTTGCTTTTCGCAAGACTCGTACTTCATCTTAACCGTTAACACTCCAATAACATTTTGTGTATTCCCATCAGCAGTTCTAGCGCTCGCTTTTATAGGTTTAAATTCCGAAAATTTTGAAAAATCTTGTTGCGCCAGGGCAGAACCTATGCAGCTGATATTCGCTCCTGTGTCCAACAGACCAAGTTCTGTAAACTCCAAAAACGATACCTCCGCATAAGTACGCATATCTTTAGGGTCGCTAAATATGGTTGAAATTATCAATTTACGATTTTTCTTTACATTTTCATAATATTTCTTTAATCTTTCTGTGCGTTTTGTGATTTTCTGTTTTTCTTCCGTAAATATTCTATTTCTTACTTTTAAGTACTTATTCAACCGTTCATAGTACGGTAAGAACCTACAACTATTCTTAACTAACTTGGCTTCCGCTTCTTCTTTGTTCCCCTTCGCGGAAGCACCAATTTCAATCGTAACTTCATTCTCTTCTTCTGGCTCTGAACTGTTTATTGTTTTGGGGGCAGCCAATTGTTGTTGGATGCACCCTTCCGGCGGTTTTCCGAAGTTCTCCGAATACAAGTTTGGCATTGCGGCTTATAAATGTTCGGAGCGCCACATCCGTAACAAAATATTTTACGGTCTGCAAGGCAATTTTCCCAAATGTGGCCTTGCTCTTCGCGATTCCAGCATTTTATCTTTTCATGTGAACGTTGTATTGCGTCAACTTCAATATCCGCAACCTCTTCAAGATTGGTTTCGGGACAATGTTCCTCCACGCCATATATTTGCCGACGAGGGGCTATAGGCTTAGACTTAGGAAACCCATCCGTACGACAGCTAAGCTCTTTCACTAAGTTTTCGTTCATTTGCACAAACCTACGAAGCTGTCCAACTGACTGAATCGTTTGGTATAGCAATTTGTGCCGCGTTTCCGGAAGTAAGTCATTCTTAAGTATTTCTACTAGCTCTTCTAACTCTAGTTTTACTCCATATTTATCTATAAGAGACGCCACGGCGTCATGAAAAGCTACGAAAGATTCTCCTTGCTTTTGTTTACGGGTTCGTATCGTTTCTTTGCTCATAAACTCTGACCGATAATCTCTATACTGCTGGCGGAGAGATGAACAAAAGTCCGACCAAACAATACGATCTACCTGTTTATGGTACCTCCAATACCAATCGCGTGCTTTGCCCGCGAACAAAATATGCAGATATTTGCAGAGCCCCCGGAAGTCACTGTCAAGAGTTTCATCCGTAAGAGCTTTGACCCGATAAATAAATTCTTCCACACCTAAACCTTCATTCGACCCGTCAAAGTGTAAATTCCATCTTTGAATTGTGTCCGCTGTTTTCCCATTGCGACTTATGGATCCACTTGGGGAGTAAGCGACTGAGGTTTGAGCAATTGGAGTAGGCGCCATAGCAAGACCAAGAGTATCCCCAGGAATTTATTGTGAATGACTGGGCAAGGAAGAAACTACTCTGGTAACTGTTTGTTCTATCATCCTTTGTATAGCACAGTAATCTACTTCAGGATTTGAAGTACTCTCTCGAGAACGTCCAGTTTCTCGTCTTCTCCTTCCCATCGTTGGATTTGTGACTGGCGCTTCGGTTTGATATGAGCTGCTGATTGCGTCAAGACCTGCGTGAGTAACGGTGCTAGCCTCAACCGGTTGGACTCTACCGTTCTCCGCACCCTGCTTCGGAGCTATCTGACGATTTGTCTTATTAGCTGGTGGTCTTCCCTTCTTTCTACCAGCAGTAACATTCACTGTAGGAGCTGCTCTTGTGACAACGTTAGGGTCTACATTTGCCAATTGCGCTTCACCAATAGACGGCTTTTGTGAATTGACATCCCCCTGAATCTGAGACTGACTCCCTTGTAGAACTAAATTTCTGGTAAGCATTCTTGAGGGCCCCGCGATTTCGGTGGGAGCTGGCTGCGTTTGACCCGCTGAGCTGTTTACAGATATCAATTTAATTTTAGCGGGGTCAAGCAAGCTACCACACTCCGGACACTCTACGTGGTCCTCTAGCCAGGTTTCTAAACACGCTTTATGAAAGACGTGTGTGCAAGGCGTGTAATATGACGGTTCTGTGTTGTCTATCCCTTGATGACAACTAAGGCAATTATCAGCTAACGGCTGAGAATTTTGAGGGCTGTGTTGTGAAGGCATTTCATATATTAGTTGTTCCTTTTTGGTGACATATTCGGTAACATAACAGGGTAGGTTAATAACCACAATGAAATCTTATTGGCAACGAAAGTAGATTAATTTCAAGTTTATTGAAGCTAAAAGTGGAAACCTTCTTGTACCACAACTCAGCTCAATCCAGCTATGATTGTTCGGCAAGTCTACGCTAAGTCGCATAGATACAAGTTCTAGACAACAATTTTTAGCCAAAGTGGGCAGATTTATAAATACAAGAACAAAATCCACTGGTAATGACATTTGGTTTTACCAAGCTTTAGATTATCTGATCTAGAAACATACTGGTTCAGGGACCATCAGTACTAGCCTCGGGCTTCAGCCTAATGCAAAGTATTCTGAAATGGTTTATACGCGATTTTCTAGTTCAATCAATCCAATGAAAGGATTTACCAAAAGCATACGAACCAAACGAGCAAAAGAGTGGCAGGATTGACAAGCTGATGTTACATGCTTTATATTTCGTTCCATTTATTACTCAGCTCGAAAAGCAATATTGGTTTCTCGGTCTGGGATCCGATTTCGAATCTCCAGCATCGTAGACCTTGTCACTATTCTACCTGCGCCGCTATCTCCACCTGCAGAAGTAAGACTAAGTTAGTCTACACAACATCAGCAAGTGTGATAGTTCCTTTATGTAATAACAAAACGAATTATCTTTCTTTTGTATATTAAAAAAATTTCAATCGAATGCCACACGGTTGGGCGCCAAAACTTATGTAACCTTTCGGATGCAAGCAAACAATTAATTTTTTCCCAGTGTTGCTGCTGACGACGAGTTTGAGACGGACGGGGTCCCCTAGTTCCCTAGCTCTTTTGGGTGGGGTGGGTTTTTGTCCCCAGTACATACGTTTATTTTATAGGACCCCTACAGAAACTAATATGGAAGCGACTCTTCCAAACAAATTCTTTGATCAAATCCTTTGACCCAATCCAACTTTCCCAATTGACAAATATGTACAAATTGTACCAAAACAGATGTAGCTTTCGTTACCAACGGATCATCATAGTAGGCGAGGTCTCAAGATTTTGGTCAACACTCGCATTCTTTACCCTTCCCAACCTTGATCTTCGGATTCAGCGTTTGTCGACGATCCCCTTGTAATAATACCGCCTACCCGATTAGGTCACCATGTCACCAAGGAATACAAAAATCTAGTATTTCATGTTCTTTAGAATTATTACCAAACGGATATTTATTAATAAAAGGTGTTTGCTGGGTTTCATTTTCATTCAATGGTCAAAGCCGATTTCATTCTTAGTACCATTAATTGTATACAGGTCTTCAGTTCTTTCTATATTAACATAAAAAAATTAACTTTACTTTTCAGTATATTCATCAATAAACTTTTCAAAATTTACTTTCATTTAATTAGCAAAACAAAAGTCAAATGATCTGGTTAAGTCAACCTAAATTTACATGTACTCAAGCTTCACTGTACTTCTTTTTACTAAGAGCGGTGGCAGAGTACAAAACACACTATGACGTAAGCGCACACAAGGGTTAACACCATGAATTTGATCCAGCGAACAGCTGATCGGCAAGCGTATCTAAATAAGATTATTGATCCCATGCGCAAGGACAGGTGTATATGGTTGTTGTTGTGGTGTTATTTTGGTTGTTCTTGTTGTTATTTCGTTTTCGGCATTTGTGGGGCTGGTAGCAACACTTAGAAGAGAATTCCAAACAACTCTCACCAATCTGACAGCGTTGTAATGATGACTAGCCAAAGCTCCGTATAAGAGTGGCTCACCTATAGAGGTACATCGGCATGTAGGTATATATGTATGGACAAATGCATGTCAACTTGGATCGGCTGCTTCATAAACGAGGTAGGAAATGCAAAAGAATTAACAGTAACAGGCAAACTTACATATGTACATGATGATCCCTCGATGAAAGGCCTTTCAAAGTGGTATTGGTTGCAGAACATACATATGTACGTGTGGGTAGTTTGATTACAAGGGCGATTTTTGGATTTCTGGGCAATTTCTAGTTTTCACTTTTCGGGTTATTGTTTCCGCTTTCGCATTTCCAGGAATTCTCACTTTTTGCTTCTTTATTGTTAATACCAATCACTTTGCCAGAATGCACTTTGTTTTAAAACAACAACAACGTCAGCTGTGCTGATCTTCAGCTTCCTACTTCACACACAACACACACACCTGGCCTCAGCAGGGCTTTTGCTTTTAGGATCGATTAGAATTTTCTGATTACAATTATTTTCATTTTCTTGGACAACTTTCCCAGCATGGGGAACAGTATGGGTGTAACCACTTGCGACATGCACTTTCACTGACTTGTACCATTGATAGACTGATTCTTATGCATTTTTAGGTAGACTTTTAAAATTCTAGATCGATCTTTACACACTAAAAAAAATAATTTTACGCCATGCCTCTTCACTTTTGCATTAAACTCGCACTACACTTTCTCTGGACGTTTCTCTGGAGTTTTTGACTGAGTTGCTGGTTTAATTGCAGGTTCGATGCTGCTCCTCGGGCAATTCCCAAGCGATCTTGTATGGATGTAGGTGGTTTCCGACCTCCTCGTTTACCACATAATGAACATTATAATTGGGAGGGCCTCACCTCGGCCCTAGAGAGATTCGCCACCCAACTAACCAATCGCCCACACCAACTCTATGTGCTTAGCGCAATATACAGAGGCTTAGCTTGGATAGATATGGTATGGGACTGCTGTCTGGTAGGATTTGCAAAATCCTCCAGAGGATCTGTGGAGTAAAAAGTGGATTTTCTTAGACAGAATCAAGAAATATCACACGTAACACATACCTTCTCAAATAGAGCAATCAAGTAAATGGAGATTTTCTCTTTGCTGACAGATCTCGAGGTGGATGCCTCAAGATGACTTGACGTAGTAGGTTTTATTGGCGTGCCGGTTTCCGTTTATCCAAGGATGGAATATCCAAGGAGGAAACACTACAACGGTATTGGCAGCGGCCTTGGGTTGAAACGTACAATTTCGTAACTTCCGTGATGCAAATTGTGTAATTAACACGGTGAACAATGTGACTTGGAGGACGACGAATCAGCAAAGAGATCGGAACTACGCAGTGGGCTTCTTTTAAAGCGTTCGCAATGGCGGATACACATGAAGTTGGCTGCGCGTTTGGCCTTGGCTTTAGTGTTTATCGGCCTATGCAGTCCTGCTGTTTCGATAGGCTCTAAGGAAAAGAGCTGATTGATCGTGCACTCAATGGCGGTTAATTTAAAAAAACTAACGTTTCGCTGGGAGGCGATACAAACATAACGACAATTTCTTGATTTGTATTTAACTGAACTGAGGCGACCATTACAAGCCAGCTAAGTTTATTCGGTGGCGAAATACACTAAATAAATAAATAAATATATAAATAAATAAATAAATAAAAAAAATAAATAAATAAATAAATAAATATACTGCTTTATGACCAAATGTCTGTATGTTCTCAAAACGCGACCTTATTAGGAATTTCTAAACGAAATCTAGCGTACCATGAGTGGAGACGATACCGGACAGACCATATTTATAGGCAGTTTAAATTATTGAGACAGACGGTCTGCAAAATGAATGCTTCGGCTAAGAATAAATATTATCATAGTAAATTTGATGAAGCTATAAATTCAAAGCAAACTTGGAGAGAAATTCAAAACTTGGGCCTTGGAAAAAAGAAAACACCTGCCAGAAACTCGAAATAGATGTGAATGAACTTAATAATTGTTTTGTGAATGTAGCTGTGCCCAGTGTCTAATCCAATCTGTACTTACATGTTTTACCTTCGATTAGCTAGTTTTAACTGTGTTAGCCAATGTGATGTCCTCGAAGCAAATTAAGTCCAACGAAGTGGGTCTTGACAGCGTGAATCCTAAATTTCTAAAAATTTTCCTACCTCAAATCTTACCACATATCACATATATTTTCAACTCGGCATTTACCCACTCAATTTTTCCAGATTTGTGGAAAATTACAAAAATAGTCCCAATTCCTAAATCAAAAGATGACTTCCGTCCTATAGCAATTGTACCTTTTCTATCCAAGACATTTGAGCAGCTCATGGCAGCGCAAATAAAAAAAATACCTTTCCACAAATAATTTGCTGAACAACAACCAATCAAGTTTTCGTAGTGGTAGGAGCAGAACAACAGCAATACTTAAAATAACCAAAGATATAAGAAGAAAATTGGACACCAGTGAAGTCACTTTACTCACTCTTCTTGACTTTAACAAAGCGTTTGACACCGTGAATCACGACATACTTTTAAGCAAATTGACTAAACTATTCAACTTTTCTGAAACATCGGTTAAGCTTCTATCCTCCTATTTAAGTAATCGTTGCCAGGCTGTGGTTACGGCATCCGACCATTCATGTTTTCTCCTGACCAAGCGGGGCTTCCCTCAAGGTTCCGACCTTGGCCCACTGTTATTCACCATTTATGTTAATGATCTTCCCAGTTATTATCAAATAGTGAAATCCACATGTATGCTGATGATGTCCAAATGTATGTTAGTAGTCCGTTAAGTCAAATTAGTGAATGTATAAATGAGTGCAATAGTGAACTTCAGGGTATAAGTAAATGGGCAAAAGAAAATGGACTTGGGCTTAATCCATCGACATCTAAGTGCTTAGTAATATACAAAAAATCAGACTCTTAATTGCCAAATCCTACCTGATCCCCTCTCTTTTTTACGGTGTAGAAGTTTTTGGAAAATGTGACTTTAATAAAATAAGTCTCATGTTTAACAATATTGCGAGGTATGTATTCAACATTAGACCGAGGAATCCAATTACTGAATTTTCTAACCAATTATATAATCTTAACTTAAAATCTTGGATATCCTTCAAGGTCCTAACCATGCTTCACAAAATTATTAATACTAAGGAACCATCGTACCTATACTCTTTGTTAAGCTTTAGTGCGTCACAAAGAACGAGAAATCTAGTTTGCATCAAGATCAGGTTAGCAAGCTCTGAATACCAATTTATTATCCATGCCGCTCGACTCTGGAACCAACTTCCGCATATTTTAAAAACCATAACCAGTTCAAGGCCAAGTTATTTAGTCACCTACACACCATATAAAAGTATTATTATTTTTTTTTTTTAAATTTATTTCTTGAAACTATCTTTATTCTATTTGTAGCCTTTAGTTTTTCTTTCTTTTAGATTTAAATAATTATACAGTTCTAACTGATATCAAGCGAAATGTTATATCATCAAATGCTCAATTTTTATGTACTACTGTTAACTAAATGTAAGTCTTCCTAAAGTATTATTTAATGTTGCAATGTTAAATATAATTTGATTTATTGAAGTGACTAGCACAATATTTATAAGTTCTTAACTTTTCGTGCTAGGATGCAAAAAAAATCCAATAAACTAAACTATAGAAAAGTTTGCAGATAAAAATTAAGGAGTCTCTGTTTAAAATTGTGCGAAAGCATAACATGACCTCGAGACGACTAAAAGCTGCAGAAGCAGAAGCTACTCAGTATAAAGGTCAAAGAAAAACCAGTCACATGGACTAAAAACGCAAGGCACGGCGTTGTTGTTGTTGTATGAGCCTAAACATTAAATGGGTTTATTTATAACAACTAAAAACCCCGTTTGAATGCATTTTATGCAAACAAACTTTTTGGTCACCGTTATTAGCAACGGGGAGAGTATCTCTCACACTAAAAACGGCAAGACCATGGGGACACACACACACAAAGGCGACTGTCTGTTTCTTCACTGCCTCTCGATGTTTTTGCGCGCACTCTGTTTTGGGATTCCCAAACGGTTATACCACCGCAGGCATGGAGAGACTTTGGAGAAACGTTCAATCGGTAGGCATTGATCGATGATGATGGAGAGTGGCTCCTCTTGAAACAGCTGTACGATCTACCAGCCTCTCTTGTGGTGTTGTGTCTCCGTTTAAAGTTGTGCGAAAGCATAACATGATCTCGTGCCGGCTAAAAACTGCAGGTTTAATAATAATAATAACTACAATAGAAAATCAATAATAATAACAACAGATATAATAACAACAATATGTCATAAAGACAATAACTCCAGTGCTGGAAACAACATACGAATTGCGAAAAATACAGATTCGAAAAATCCGACAGTCCCCTGATCGCAAATTGAAGTCGCATAAAATTTACAATTTAAGTCAAAACCTCAACAGTTGTATTAGCATAAAATATGTCAAAAATGGAACCATTAAATTTTTATTACACACAGGTGCAGATGCCTAATAAAAGAAAATACGCTGAAACCATATTTAAAAATAGATACAGCAAGACATACAAATTTATTTGGAAAAAGAAAAGAAACCTTAAAGTCAATAGGCGTGGTGGAACTAAACTTAGAAATGTCACGTAAAACTCTAAGTCACAATTTTCAGGTGGTTCAAAACAATTTCAAAATTCCTTGTGACCTTATTATAGGCCTCGAATTTACTAAAAAGTTTAATTGCAAACTAGATTAAGAGCGTAACCAAAACCATATTATGTTAAGGCCAGAAACTAGTCAGAACATATCAATACACATCCACGAGCATACGTCCTCCAATCCCATGTAAATCCGAAATTATTACCCCAATAAAAATCAACAATAAAGAAGAAGAACTATTTATCCCCAATCAGGAAATCCAACCAGGCATATTCATAGCAAAAACTATAATATCCAAGAAAAGTCCATTCGTTCGTATAATAAATACTAATAACGTAGATACAATAATAAAGAAAAATTACATTAAAAATTAAAAATTTTCCGATTATGAAATATTTAAGCTACCAGCAATCAAAAACAAGCATAGAGAAGATATTATGTCAATCCTTTCAAAACGATTCCCAGACTTTACTAAAGAAAATCAAACAATTTCTATAAACCAAAGTTAAGACTAAAAGCCACGTCCCCAGTATACACAAAGAATTACAGAATAGCACATAACCAAAAGTGTAAGGGCAAGTGGACAAGTTGATCGATGATGACATCATCAAACCATCGACGCACAGTGGTCCAGATTTGCCCCGCCTTAGACAAAACCCTAATTGACATTTTGTTGAAAAGTTCAACTTTTTTGGCTTAATCGACAGTTTACATAACACTTAAATATGTACCACTTGAAAATCCAATAAGTGGTTTGTGAACAATGGCTTTTGGCGCAGGTATTCATTTTACACCTGTTTTAAGACTTTCGGAGGCTACCAAAAGTTGTCTTCAAAAGTCTTCAAAGATTTGATTGCTTCATTTTACAGTCTAAAGTGTCCCCTTTTAGGAACATATCATTAGCAGACACCGAATGACACCCAACTCGAGAAAAATTGATTTTTGTGAAAAAAGTCAAGGTTTTACAGAGCACGCGTGTCTAAGGCTTTCGCATGTATGTTTGTACAAAAAAATCTTTTGAGCTGGCTTTTTATATCCTTCCACATAATATTGCCAAGATGGATCGAAATAATCAAGCCACTGCGGCTTTTGATAAAAATCTAATGAATTTACTAAAAAAAATAAATAATAATACAAATTTTATGAGTTTGCTTATATAAATGTAAGATCATTGACAATGAAACGACAATTCAATAGAAATGTGTGTGAGAGAGAAAGAGGCTTCAGAATGAGCAGCGTGAATGCTTGGCCTAGATCTGCATTTGCTTGAATATTCTGTTTTTTTTTGCTTTTTTTTGACTTCACCCTTTTAAAAAAAAACCACAACTCGAGGAAATGCAACGGAAGATGCAAAGTGCATGGAGAGGTGTTTGCATAGAAATTAGTTTATATCGATTCTCCGAACGGTAAAGGCTACCAAGTGCTGGTGTGCTGTGTTTGTGTTTTATCCAATCGATTGTCAACCTTTTTAAATTTACATAACAGTCTTTTTTAAGACTTTTGTATATTTTATATTATTTTTTCCAGGTTTCTTGCATTTTACTACATTTTACTTTTTGTATTTCAGTGCTTTTAATAAAAGACTTAACGATCTTTATGAAACTATTGGAGAACAAAATGTTCAAGACGCCTTTTTCCATAATCTTAGGTCCGCCGGACATTTTCAGAAGGCAGGAGTTGTGGAAAAAGTACTCCTTGCTTGTCCTAACCGGACAGAAAGAGTATTGTATAGTATTCCTACTCCTGAAAATCCAAAGATCTATTCACCAATAGAAGCATTGGCTCTGTTTTTAGACTTACACTTATCAAAACATCAGTATATGCAACTTCGCCTAAAAGCTTTAGAGAAAGGTTCCAAATTGTACCCCCCTTATAATTAACTGTTGGCAGTCAAGAAATCATACTATCCCTCAAAGGAATCTATAATAGTTTCACCAAGTTCAGCTGAGGTTGAACTTCAGTCTCTGCTAGATCACACAGCAGACAGACTTATTCTATCCTTGGACGAACGAACCATATGTAGTTATGGCGATTTTAAAGTACTTTTATATTGCAAATGGGGTTGCGATGGTTCATCGTGCCAAAAAAAACTATAATCAGACTTTGGGTGAAAATATTTCCGATTCAGCAATGTTTCTGATTTCTCTTGTGACTCTGCGATTAAGAAAAAACTTGAATGATGACGAGCCATCAACAAGTACTAATTCTGTAATAGATGTTTGGAAAAATAATACTCCTTCGTCCACAAAATACCGTAGACCAGTTAAATTCTTGTTCGAAAAGGAGTCTGCAGAGGTGGTTAAGAGAGAGATCACTGCTATAAAATTGCAAATTGGAAAACTTCGCCCACACCTAATACAAATTAATGGACTGAGCATTGAAATTTCTTATAATCTTTAATTGAAAATGATAGACGGAAAAGTCGCACAAGTACTGACTGACACAAAGGCAACGTCTTCCTTTATAATTTGCCATCAGACATTAAGCAAACTAAGCCAAAAACCGTTGGCAACTACTGACAACTGCAAAGCTTACGAATAGAGAATATCTCCTCTTCATACTAGGATAAAATTTATGGAACACATACTCAAAATCAGTTATGACCTAGGCTTTGGAGATTCTGGCACAATCCGCAATGAAGAGAACAAACAAAAAAGAATCTTAAAGAAAAAGCATGTCCAAGACTCTTAAAAGATTTAAAATTGTATTACAAGTTCTTTCTTGCTCTAAGGCTATTGATGGAAAGAAATATGAAGAATATGCTTTGCGAACTGCTGAACTGTACAATGAGAAATATCCTTGGATAAACATGTCCCCATCAGTTCACAAGATTCACAAGACAAGGATATTATTGAATATAATATATTTCCACTAGGGGAGCTTTCTGAAGAAGCACAGGAAAAAGAGACAAAGATTATAGGGAACATAACACCGGAAAAATTCCGAGAAGTGCCACGACTGAAGATGCTTCATATGCTTTTATCTTCATCTGATCCTTTAGTTTCAAGTAAATGGTATATGTGGAAATCAGATTCAATTGACATGGATAAGGAATCGGATAATCTATTGGTTAAGGAAATGCCTGGCTTTTATCTTTCAGATATTTTAGAAGCTTCTTAATTATAGGAAATATAGATTAAAAGAATAAAACAATCGAATTTTTCTATAAAATGTATGAAAATTTATTGAATTTACATGGGAGCTATATCTAAATGATATCCGATTAGCTTGAAACTTGGCAAAATTATGAAACCAACTAAACAAAAAAGTTTGAAAAAAAATGTGGCACCGTACATTAATTTTTGTGGATTTCAGGTGCAATAAAAGGTAGCACAAGATGTGGAAAATTTTAATTGTAAAAAAAATGACTTAAGCCTTGACTGATTAAGTTCTAGATTTTCAAAACCAGCTGAGTAGCATAATACGTATACTTTGACCAAAAATCAGCGCTTTAGCTTTAATAGTATGGCTTGCAGGAGCTTCAAAAGGAACTTATTTTACGAAATGTTGACTTTGGCGATCTATATCTACGGTACTCTTCACTCAATTTTAATAAACTTTTATTTATTTAAAATCTTGAACAATTCCTAATCAAACAAAAAAAAATGAGTTCAAAATATTGAGCGGTTCAAAAGTTACAGAATTTTGTCCAAGGCAAACCGATTCTCGACCACTGTGCGACGTCTGAGTTCAATAGTCCGATCCTATTGGCTGGAGACTCGTAGGCGATTATCGAAAGATAAACAAACAATTGATGGCTGATAAATATCCCCTACCAAGAATGGATTATATTTTAGCCCAGCTAAGGCGTGCCAAAAACTTTTCCTGTTTAGACTTAATGTCAGGGTTTCACCAGGTAGAGTTAGAGGAAAATTCAAAAGACATAACGTAATTTTCAACAGAAAAAGGGTCTTTCAGGTTTAAAAGATTACCATATGGACTGAAAATTGACCCAAATTCATTCCAAAAGAATGATGTTGTTAGCATTCGTAGGCCAAAAACCATCACAGGCATTCCGATATATGGATGATCTGAGGTTGCTCAGAGGACCACAAGCTTAATAATCTACGCGTCTTCGAAACTTGTCTAAAACACAATCTAAAGCTACATCTAAAGAAATGCTCATTTTGTAGACATGAGGTGACATTTTTAGAGCACAAGTGTACCAGAAAAAGAATTTTGCGGGTGATAAAGAATTCGAAGTAATAACAAACAACCCCACTCCCAAAAAGGCGAAGAAGCCAAAAGATTTATAGCCTTTTGCAATAAACCGGAGGTTTATACCCAACTTTGCAGAATCAGCACGACATATATCAAAATTGAATGTATATTGGCAATTCAGTATTTGAAGCAACGGCTTCGAAGCCCTTTCATATTACAATACACAAATTTCGATAAAATTCTGTATTACCGCTGATGCTAGCAAAAAGGCATGCGGAGCAGTTCTTAGTCAGGAATATAATGGAAAACAATTACCGGTAGCCTACGCGTCCAAAGCATTCACTAAGAGAGAAAGTAATGATAAAGAAGATGTAGCACATTTCATGGCGCGATGTCCGATACTAGGTGAGCACCGTGAATTGCACATCGGAAAATGGACTCTAGGTTCAACGGAAATGATTGACTTACTGAACGGATCCAATTTGCCCTCTTTAATCTCTTATCTGAAAGCAACTTACAAATATAGACAGGAGTTTGTTCAATATTTTTAAACAATAGTGTCAGCCTTGAGATTAACCATTGCATCCTGGAAGAGAACGGAGTGGTATCTCGCTAAGAGTCGGGCAGCCGCGGGTGAGAGGGTGCATTGTTAAGAATCGAAGCAGCTGTTTATGTTGTAATCGGAAAATCAACTGAACAAAATTTTGGGTTTGAAATCAATGGATATCCAGCGCTCAACTGGTGCTTATGTTTTGAGAAAACTAGCAGTAGTAGTTAGTCCAGGTCCGCAAAGACATCGCCGTCTGTACACCATCCAACCTGCGTTGGTTAAATTATTAAGAAATACAAATTTTTCGTTCTTACTGGGAGTAGAGACATTTGGCGCGCCCAACGACGGGAGAACGTGGTAGCTCGTTAGGCCATTGCTCACTTCTGAAGCCGCTTGTCTGAATGGCTACTTATTCTTTTTGGTGCTGAGCTGAACCGTGCTTATTTCAAGAACATTCGGAGCATTTGTTCTCAAAAATTTTAGAACATTTTGTTCTAATTTAGAGGTGAAGAAATCTTGTTTTCTGAACACGATTTTCTACTATTTTTATAAGAAACTCTGCGAGCTTAGCAAAGCCAGAGCCTTTGACAGCTCAGAATGGTTGGCAATCCTCAGAAACCCATCCAACATAGGTGTCAATTTTGGTGGCCTTTTTGTCTTCTGCTGTTACAGTTTTCAAACACTTTGACTTCTTAAGTGATTGACAACATTAATGTCGGCTCAAAATTGAAGATTGTCTTAGCTAATATTTTAAAAGTTGTTACTACCAAAATATTTCCATCTTCTTTAACAATTTCAGATAATATGTTACAAACTATGCTTCTTCCAAGCAAAGCAAAAAAAGAGAGGGCCAAAACAAAGCAAAAAATAAGGGATACAACGTCCTATCTCTTTGAGCGTTGCATACCAAATGCTTTGAAATCTGCAGTTATGATGTTCAGAATAAACGTTCAATCAGCCGGCTCGAGCACAACCGCTCAAGGCGTTCGCTGTTAACATTTTGAGTTCTTTGAACAGAGAATTTTGTTGTCTGAATGAATGTGAACATTTCATGATGCAACATCGTCTCGTAATCAACCGATTAAAGCGTTCGCTGGTATGACTCTGAGTTAACTTAAAGTCATGCTTTGTGGATGGATTAAATGATAGTGGGAGTGTTTGTATGATTATGTCGATCAAGTAAAAGTCATAGCAAAGATTACAAAAAAAAATTTTCTATGGCGGGTCCTGCTGGTGGTACCCGCACTTTTCAATAGAACCCTCACACCGACTACGGCTATTTGTGAATTGTCGCTGCCTAAACAACTGGCACTATAGCTCAATGGGTAAGGTGCTGAGTCGCAGCTCTTACCGATCCATACGATGGGCGGGTTCAAATCCCAGTGACATCGAACAATTTTTGGAAATTTTTTTTTCTCTCTCTCGACTTTTGCATGGCGTCGCATAGCTCCACAGCCTGTACTGAACCTGATGTTACGGTCCGTATCAAGAAAATTATGTTGGAGTGCGCTTGATTTCCTAAGGTTGATGTGCATCGCTTAGCTGTCTGTATGCTTCTAAGGACGGTTTAACGACAGCAAAAACAAAAAAAAAACAAAAATTACAAAAAAAAAACAAACAAAAATACAAAAAAAAATTGTAAAAGTTAAAAAAAAAATTAATCCTGCCGCTGCTGGGTCTCGAACCAGCAATATTTCTAGCTGCAAACAGTGTGATGCCATACAATAGTCGTCTCAATGAGCTTAAGAACCGGAATATTTGTAAATATTAATAAAATAGCATTAAATAATAGTCGAGTATCATATAAAACTTAAAAAAACGAGTAAAGAATTTTATAATAAGAAAACAAAATTAAAAAAGCTCCAAAAACCTTTCCTACGCCAGTGGAATTCGAACCCGCCCATCGTAAGAAACGGTAGAGACTACGATTCAACATGAAGCCTGCTGTTTAGGCAGCGAAAATTTAAAAACAACTGCAGTCGGTTAACCCGTAAACTATTGCAAAATTCGGGTTCATAAAATATAATTGAAAAATGTGACGTCTTCAAATCAGAGCCTGCTATGAGTTCGTTGAGATGTGTATCCCGAATTCTAAAAATAGCCTCAGTCAACCACTTTTGTGCTATCCCGCTCTCTTCTCTTGCTCTCAGTTTTTTTGCCATGCGCTCTCTCAAGTGTTCTAAAAACAGCATCAGTCAACCCCTTGCGTGATTTCCCCCCGCATGTGAAACGCGAAAATAAAGTTGGTTCAATTTTGATAGTCATGTCGCTTCTATGTGTTGTATATTCTTTGGTTATAGGTAACAAGTTATGTCTGTGCACCGGTTAAAATGGTTAAAAAGTGGTGCATTTCCAAATCGAAACAAACTTGATCTGCGTATGGTATACAACTACCTTCATTTAAAAATTTGTAGCTCTATCTCTAGTAGTCTCTGAGATCGACGCGTTCATACAGACGGACGGACAGGCGGACATAACTATATCGACTCGGCTGTTCATCAAGAATATATATACTTTATGGGGTCGGAAATGTTTCATTCAATCTTAAATATAATTACGATTTACTGATTTATAACGAGAGCGTTAGTTAAAGTAGGTCCTGCCCGACATCGATTTACCGGATACTCGTGGTGATTAATGTTTAATGTCCTTCCCTAATGTTATTCAACAGTGTAAGGAGGTGCTTCGCTATAATCTCTGGAGGTCTTTTATCTGGAAGTTGCATTATTTTTTTCAATATATTTAAAATGCCTGCTGAGTGTAAGGTGGTGGAGAGTGGGTAGGCTGGTGCAGAGCGTAATTGGGAGAGTTCTGTGGGAGTTTGAATAATTTGTTCAAAAACATGCAACTTAGTATTTCAACTTCCTCACACTCGTTCACTCCCCATATCGCTGACGCATAAAACATAATAGTAATTAAAAAAAATAAAGGAAAGTAAACTTCGGCTCGGCCGAGGAGGAGATAGCATAGAAACAGACGGACATGGCTATATCGACTCAGCTCGTCATGCTGATCAAGAACATATATACTTTATGTGGTCGGAAATGCTTCCTTACAACCAACTCGACAATTTAAATATACCCTCTGCAAAGGTTTAAAAAGAGACACAAATGTGTGGAGGGGAAAAAAATATACATAGATTGTGGGTGGGTAGACTGGCCAAGGGAAAAGTGGGGTATCGCCTTCACAGAGCAGGCCGGCTACCTGCTGGAAAAGCGTGGTCAGTGATAGGGGAAGCGTGGGTAGAAATACCGAAAATATATCGGGAGCGATGGTCACCCTGGCAGGGGAACGGTCACACTGGCAGCAGCCGATCGAGTATCGATTTCGATAGCGGTGGAAGTAATCGCGGAATGGTGTGACCAAAATTGGATAGGCGGAAAAGGGAATCGGGAAATATCGTAAGGAAGTTCAAATGTGGCGAGCAAATTGAAAAGGGAGTGGGGAAATATCGTTAGGTGGCGCGGAAGTTCAAATGTGGCGTGAAAATGTAAAAGGGAGTGGCAAACGGTCTTAGGGCGGCACGAAATTTCAAGGGGGGAGCAGGGATGCAAGATCGTGGGAGCTTCAAAAGGAACTTATTTTACGAAATGTTGACTTTGGCGCTCTATATCTACGGTACTCTTCACTCAATTTTAATAAACTTTTATTTATTTAAAATCTTGAACAATTCCTAATCAAACAAAAAAAAATGAGTTCAAAATATTGAGCGGTTCAAAAGTTACAGAATTTTGTCCAAGGCAAACCGATTCTCGACCACTGTGCGACGTCTGAGTTCAATAGTCCGATCCTATTGGCTGGAGACTCGTAGGCGATTATCGAAAGATAAACAAACAATTGATGGCTGATAAATATCCCCTACCAAGAATGGATTATATTTTAGCCCAGCTAAGGCGTGCCAAAAACTTTTCCTGTTTAGACTTAATGTCAGGGTTTCACCAGGTAGAGTTAGAGGAAAATTCAAAAGACATAACGTAATTTTCAACAGAAAAAGGGTCTTTCAGGTTTAAAAGATTACCATATGGACTGAAAATTGACCCAAATTCATTCCAAAAGAATGATGTTGTTAGCATTCGTAGGCCAAAAACCATCACAGGCATTCCGATATATGGATGATCTGAGGTTGCTCAGAGGACCACAAGCTTAATAATCTACGCGTCTTCGAAACTTGTCTAAAACACAATCTAAAGCTACATCTAAAGAAATGCTCATTTTGTAGACATGAGGTGACATTTTTAGAGCACAAGTGTACCAGAAAAAGAATTTTGCGGGTGATAAAGAATTCGAAGTAATAACAAACAACCCCACTCCCAAAAAGGCGAAGAAGCCAAAAGATTTATAGCCTTTTGCAATAAACCGGAGGTTTATACCCAACTTTGCAGAATCAGCACGACATATATCAAAATTGAATGTATATTGGCAATTCAGTATTTGAAGCAACGGCTTCGAAGCCCTTTCATATTACAATACACAAATTTCGATAAAATTCTGTATTACCGCTGATGCTAGCAAAAAGGCATGCGGAGCAGTTCTTAGTCAGGAATATAATGGAAAACAATTACCGGTAGCCTACGCGTCCAAAGCATTCACTAAGAGAGAAAGTAATGATAAAGAAGATGTAGCACATTTCATGGCGCGATGTCCGATACTAGGTGAGCACCGTGAATTGCACATCGGAAAATGGACTCTAGATTCAACGGAAATGATTGACTTACTGAACGGATCCAATTTGCCCTCATTAATCTCTTATCTAAAAGCAACTTACAAATATAGACAGGAGTTTGTTCAATATTTTTAAACAATAGTATCAGCCTTGAGATTAACCATTGCATCCTGGAAGAGAACGGAGTGGTATCTCGCTAAGAGTGGGGCAGCCGCGGGTGAGAGGGTGCATTGTTAAGAATCGAAGCAGCTGTTTATGTTGTAATCGGAAAATCAACTGAACAAAATTTTGGGTTTGAAATCAATGGATATCCAGCGCTCAACTGGTGCTTATGTTTTGAGAAAACTAGCAGTAGTAGTTAGTCCAGGTCCGCAAAGACATCGCCGTCTGTACACCATCCAACCTGCGTTGGTTAAATTATTAAGAAATACAAATTTTTCGTTCTTACTGGGAGTAGAGACATTTGGCGCGCCCAACGACGGGAGAACGTGGTAGCTCGTTAGGCCATTGCTCACTTCTGAAGCCGCTTGTCTGAATGGCTACTTATTCTTTTTGGTGCTGAGCTGAACCGTGCTTATTTCAAGAACATTCGGAGCATTTGTTCTCAAAAATTTTAGAACATTTTGTTCTAATTTAGAGGTGAAGAAATCTTGTTTTCTGAACCCGATTTTCTACTATTTTTATAAGAAACTCTGCGAGCTTAGCAAAGCCAGAGCCTTTGACAGCTCAGAATGGTTGGCAATCCTCAGAAACCCATCCAACATAGGTGTCAATTTTGGTGGCCTTTTTGTCTTCTGCTGTTACAGTTTTCAAACACTTTGACTTCTTAAGTGATTGACAACATTAATGTCGGCTCAAAATTGAAGATTGTCTTAGCTAATATTTTAAAAGTTGTTACTACCAAAATATTTCCATCTTCTTTAACAATTTCAGATAATATGTTACAAACTATGCTTCTTCCAAGCAAAGCAAAAAAAGAGAGGGCCAAAACAAAGCAAAAAATAAGGGATACAACGTCCTATCTCTTTGAGCGTTGCATACCAAATGCTTTGAAATCTGCAGTTATGATGTTCAGAATAAACGTTCAATCAGCCGGCTCGAGCACAACCGCTCAAGGCGTTCGCTGTTAACATTTTGAGTTCTTTGAACAGAGAATTTTGTTGTCTGAATGAATGTGAACATTTCATGATGCAACATCGTCTCGTAATCAACCGATTAAAGCGTTCGCTGGTATGACTCTGAGTTAACTTAAAGTCATGCTTTGTGGATGGATTAAATGATAGTGGGAGTGTTTGTATGATTATGTCGATCAAGTAAAAGTCATAGCAAAGATTACAAAAAAAAATTTTCTATGGCGGGTCCTGCTGGTGGTACCCGCACTTTTCAATAGAACCCTCACACCGACTACGGCTATTTGTGAATTGTCGCTGCCTAAACAACTGGCACTATAGCTCAATGGGTAAGGTGCTGAGTCGCAGCTTTTACCGATCCATACGATGGGCGGGTTCAAATCCCAGTGACATCGAACAATTTTTGGAAATTTTTTTTTCTCTCTCTCGACTTTTGCATGGCGTCGCATAGCTCCACAGCCTGTACTGAACCTGATGTTACGGTCCGTATCAAGAAAATTATGTTGGAGTGCGCTTGATTTCCTAAGGTTGATGTGCTTCGCTTAGCTGTCTGTATGCTTCTAAGGACGGTTTAACGACAGCAAAAACAAAAAAAAAACAAAAATTACAAAAAAAAAACAAACAAAAATACAAAAAAAAATTGTAAAAGTTAAAAAAAAAATTAATCCTGCCGCTGCTGGGTCTCGAACCAGCAATATTTCTAGCTGCAAACAGTGTGATGCCATACAATAGTCGTCTCAATGAGCTTAAGAACCGGAATATTTGTAAATATTAATAAAATAGCATTAAATAATAGTCGAGTATCATATAAAACTTAAAAAAACGAGTAAAGAATTTTATAATAAGAAAACAAAATTAAAAAAGCTCCAAAAACCTTTCCTACGCCAGTGGAATTCGAACCCGCCCATCGTAAGAAACGGTAGAGACTACGATTCAACATGAAGCCTGCTGTTTAGGCAGCGAAAATTTAAAAACAACTGCAGTCGGTTAACCCGTAAACTATTGCAAAATTCGGGTTCATAAAATATAATTGAAAAATGTGACGTCTTCAAATCAGAGCCTGCTATGAGTTCGTTGAGATGTGTATCCCGAATTCTAAAAATAGCCTCAGTCAACCACTTTTGTGCTATCCCGCTCTCTTCTCTTGCTCTCAGTTTTTTTGCCATGCGCTCTCTCAAGTGTTCTAAAAACAGCATCAGTCAACCCCTTGCGTGATTTCCCCCCGCATGTGAAACGCGAAAATAAAGTTGGTTCAATTTTGATAGTCATGTCGCTTCTATGTGTTGTATATTCTTTGGTTATAGGTAACAAGTTATGTCTGTGCACCGGTTAAAATGGTTAAAAAGTGGTGCATTTCCAAATCTAAACAAACTTGATCTGCGTATGGTATACAACTACCTTCATTTAAAAATTTGTAGCTCTATCTCTAGTAGTCTCTGAGATCGACGCGTTCATACAGACGGACGGACAGGCGGACATAACTATATCGACTCGGCTGTTCATCTAGAATATATATACTTTATGGGGTCGGAAATGTTTCATTCAATCTTAAATATAATTACGATTTACTGAGCTATAACGAGAGCGTTAGTTAAAGTAGGTCCTGCCCGACATCGATTTACCGGATACTCGTGGTGATTAATGTTTAATGTCCTTCCCTAATGTTATTCAACAGTGCAAGGAGGTGCTTCGCTATAATCTCTGGAGGTCTTTTATCTGGAAGTTGCATTATTTTTTTCAATATATTTAAAATGCCTGCTGAGTGTAAGGTGGTGGAGAGTGGGTAGGCTGGTGCAGAGCGTAATTGGGAGAGTTCTGTGGGAGTTTGAATAATTTGTTCAAAAACATGCAACTTAGTATTTCAACTTCCTCACACTCGTTCACTCCCCATATCGCTGACGCATAAAACATAATAGTAATTAAAAAAAATAAAGGAAAGTAAACTTCGGCTCGGCCGAGGAGGAGATAGCATAGAAACAGACGGACATGGCTATATCGACTCAGCTCGTCATGCTGATCAAGAACATATATACTTTATGTGGTCGGAAATGCTTCCTTACAACCAACTCGACAATTTAAATATACCCTCTGCAAAGGTTTAAAAAGAGACACAAATGTGTGGAGGGGAAAAAAATATACATAGATTGTGGGTGGGTAGACTGGCCAAGGGAAAAGTGGGGTATCGCCTTCACAGAGCAGGCCGGCTACCTGCTGGAAAAGCGTGGTCAGTGATAGGGGAAGCGTGGGTAGAAATACCGAAAATATATCGGGAGCGATGGTCACCCTGGCAGGGGAACGGTCACACTGGCAGCAGCCGATCGAGTATCGATTTCGATAGCGGTGGAAGTAATCGCGGAATGGTGTGACCAAAATTGGATAGGCGGAAAAGGGAATCGGGAAATATCGTAAGGAAGTTCAAATGTGGCGAGCAAATTGAAAAGGGAGTGGGGAAATATCGTTAGGTGGCGCGGAAGTTCAAATGTGGCGTGAAAATGTAAAAGGGAGTGGAAAACGGTCTTAGGGCGGCACGAAATTTCAAGGGGGGAGCAGGGATGCAAGATCGTGGGCGGTTGGTGAATAGGGGGAGTTAATGTTTTTGTAAGGAACAAAAATGATCGAAGAAAGAGGACAGTGTGGGGAGTAACTCCTCACAATTGGATGACTACAGGGTAGCCACGGTGAATTCGGGAGAGCACTCGATTTAATGGAAAGTTGGAGAGAAGAGGACCGTGGCCGGAAAGGCAAAGGCCCTACATCGGCTTCACAGCAAGCGAAATGACGCGGCGTGCTGTGATTGGTGGAGCAGCGCAAGGCTTACGGGTTCGAGGCCCCGGCCTAGCAAAAGCGGTCGAATGACAGCGCCCTAGCAACAGCAGAGCAAGGCCTCGGCAATTAGTGTTTAATAACCACATGCTGCTCAGATAAGTATGCAACGTTTTTTTTAACTCTGCCATTTATTGTGAAATCGAAGATATTGGCCACATTGGCCACACTGCAGCTCAATATCCTGAAGTATTAGGAGATATTCAACTGTTTGTATTGCGGGGAGCGAGGCCAAAATTGGAAACAAACTTGATCTGCGTGCAGAAAATACTAGACTACATTTAAATTTTGGTGGCTCTAGCTCGTCTACTCTCTGAGATCTAGGTGTTCATACAGACAAAAAGACGCTCAAATATTTTCAAAAAATACTCTTTTTCCCATTATCCGACCGATCGTTCGTATGGGAGCTATATGATATGGTCATCCGATTTGGCCAAAAATTTGTTAAATTATGTGAAGGCATGTGAAACAAACAAATAAGAAGTTGCAGGATGCTACCATTTAAAACAAAAAAGTTTTTTTAACTAAGGCTGTTTTTCAGACCAATCTTTTCTATGGAGAACTAAAAAAACATAGAAAACCTACGAATACAAAGTTTGGAGATGTTTCCATTGAAAAGAAAAAAACTTTTCTCACTAAAACTAGTTTTCCGACCGATTGTTCCTATGGGAGCTATGAGATGTAGTCATCCGATCCGGCCGGATCTGACATATTATTAGTGTGCAGCAAAAAGAAGACTCTGTGAAAATTTCAGCTCGATAGCTTTAAAACTGAGAAACTAGTTATAGTTACTAGGGTACTATACTAGTATACTAGGGTATACAAAATTCTAACTATTATACAGAAAGACAGTGAGCTTCGAACTTAAGAATTACAAGTGGTGACTGTTTATATATTTCTAAATTTTACAGCAATTTTCTACACAAATTTTTATATTTTTTAAATGGTTTTTGTAAATTTCAAAAAAGGGGTTTCCTTAAATTTTCTTAAGTTTCCTTAAATCGTGCAAGGAATTGCTCTTCTTAATTCAAGGCAAATTCGAGTGGAGAGAGTTTCTCTCAGTGCAGCTGCCCCTGTAAAAAGACAATCGACGGAAAAAAACATCTACACCTGGTTTGATTTTGGTTTAACTGAATTCCAATAGATAAAAAGAGAGGAAAGAGAGATGCCCTTGCAGCACGTTTTCAACTAATTTGAAGGACATATCCACTGAAAACAAACAAGTTTTTCTCGATAAGACTTCTTTTCTGACTTAACTTTTGAATGACAGCCAAACTATTTAGATGTCCGATTTCGACCAAACTCAGTGGAATCATGAAAAAGCAAAGGCAACTAAGAAATACAAAGTTTGGAAGCGTTTTCTTTGAAAACAAAAAAGTTTTTCTTGCTAAAACTAGTTTCTCGATCGATCATTCATATGGCAGCTATACCCCATAGTCCGATTTTGACAAAACTTAAAATAATTGTGTGAAACCCATAGCACGTAAATAACTCTCAACCCATATTTCCAGATGGCTCTGCTTACGACCATAACAGAAAAAATAAAAAAAAACGGTTTCGGTCTTCCCTCAACCGATTGTGTGCTGCTAGCTCGCTCTCTGTTAGTTCGGATGCTGTTGAGCACGAACGCTGGTCGGTCTGACAACAACCCAATAACAGGCCCATTTCAGTCAAGCGGTCCCAAAGTGAGTGTTGTTTGAAGACCTCTACGTCAAAATGTTAATCGCAAAAGGTCTCTGTGAGCTTAGTCAAGTGGGAGCAGAGCGTAACTGTGCGAGAGAGAATAAGGGAGCGCATGTAATGTGCTGCATACATACTTATGCGAGGCACATGTACATATGTCAATTCGCATCAACATGTAAGCACGCACTGAGTGAGCTCACGCACTTGCCGATAAACACCGAGTGTGTCAGAAAGTGACAGACATATTTTGCTGTGCTCTTTCTCTGTGGCCGGGCCTGCTACACACACAAAAAAGACCTTTCCAGCGATCGGTTGCTGTAAAAAGGTCTGCAAAAGACCAAGACCGAAAAAACAAAAACATATGTGTTTCTCTCCTCTCACGACCGTAAACAACCAGAGAGCGCAGTTGAAGGTTGTTTTTGTCCCTCTTTGTAAATGTGCCGCACGAAACCGGTTGTTTTTGGACAACTGAAAAGAGAGGACCGGTTGTTCTGCCAAATTTTCGCAGAATTATTTAAAAACATTGAAAACTAGTAAATATGGAGTTTGGAGACATTTGCATTAAAAACAAAAAGGTTTTACTCACTATAACTAGTTTTTCGACCGATCGTTCCTATGGCAGTTATATGTTATAGTCATCCGATCCGCCCGGTTGCGACAAATGTGCAGCGTATTTGTACCAGAAGACTTCGTGCAAAGTTTGGTCGCGATAGCTTTAAAACTGACGGAGGTTATAGCATAGAAACAAACGGACGGACAGACGGACATGGCTATATCGACTCAGCTCGTCATGCTGATCAAGAATAAATATTAGAGTGGCTTAATTTTTACCAAATCGACCGCAGACAAGACCTTAAAAATATGTAATTCAATGCATGATGAATAACTTAAATTTAATAAAAAACTAAATTATTTTTAAAGATCACAACGTTTTTTTCGTATTAACGCACAGATCTCAAAGATGGTAAGGAGGGAGGTTTGGCATGTATGGGACAAAAACTTCTTATACTTGCAGGCAGATTAGGTGTATTTTAAATTTTTGCTACGCCCCCTCCCACGCCCGCAATTTAGAAAAAAACGTCATATCTCCTACAGTTTTGAAGATAGTTGGTGTGCAATTTTAAGAAAAACGTCATATCTCCCACAGTTTTGAAGATAGATAGTTCGTACCTTCTGGACATATTTAGTAATCAGGACTGTTTACCGAACCGCCAAAATATTGGGAAAGATTGGATGAACGGTAGCCGAGTTATGAGGGAAAAAAAGGTTATGCTTGGTGGCAGCGGCGATGGGCGGCACTTCACACACCTTAACACAATCTTTGGGTACAGAATGTATTTTAGTCGGTCTTGATCGACTTTCTAACTTGTTTATCTTAATCCATTATCTTTATCCATTAGGATACGAAAAGTTTCTTCTTAAAAACGGGAAGCTCGATTTTGATTTTAGACCCATGGTTTCTTGGGCAAACCTTTTTAGAATTCATCGTAGACTACGATTTTGACAACCGCTTGGTGCATTTTTTTTTGCTCCATACAAATTGACCCACTCTAATATATATACTTTATGTGTTCGGAAATGCTTCCTTCTATGCGTTACAAACATCTGTAAAATTTAAATATACCTTCTGCAAGGGAATACAAAATTTTAAGATGGATTGTCTGGTCGATTTTCGACCACTTCGCGAACATAGTAATTACACAGGTCGACAAAAATTAACTAGTTTTCTTTTCAAAGATCGGACATGGATATTCTTGTAGGATTTTCATCGCTGAACACGTGTGTGGCCTCCAAAAGTGCCCATTACGTAGAGATTATGAGAAAAATCAGGGATGCAAACCACTCGAAAATAAGTACTGGTTCGGTTCAGTGGTTCGCAGAATTTCTGAACCGCCGGTTCGGTTCAGAACATGGTTTTTGGAGCTAACTGAACCGCGGTTTCGGTTCGGTTCAGTGGTTCACAAAGGCACATAAAGAAATATTATAATTTCTGTAAAAATGTGACTATTCGAACACTTTTGAAATTTAATTCTTCTAATCCATTTGAATATCTTTAAAATCTTTAGAAGAATGTGCATATTATTTTGTCGGACTTTCAGAATTCGTCTATAAATTCCTTGAGGAATGCCCTTCGAAAAGAGAGAATGTCAGCTAGAAAAGAATACGTCCCATGCATCTTACATACCCTATTAATCAAATCATACGAAAAAAACTCTGCTGTCTAAGATTGAATTAAGGTAAAGAAGATTGAATTGAAAATATTGTCTACTAGAGGAAAAAGACATATTGATGACAGGAATATTAAGCGATAGGCGGGCCATTGCAGAAGACTTACAGTATTACAAGTTGTAAAATTTGTGTCAAGTCATCCTATGTAGAGGATCGAACGAAATGTATAAAAATTATCTTCGATTCAAATTCCCAAATTAATCAAAAACATTGGGGAAAGCGATTCCAGTTACAACTCGTGGTAAAGCTGAACCGAACCGAACCGTTTTCTTTTGTGGTTTTCGGTTCGGTTCAGCAATTCTGATAGAAAGCCGGTTCGGTTTGCGGTTCGGTTCACTAGCTGGAATATGCGGTTAGGTTCGGTTCAAAACCGGTTCGGTTCAAAACCGGTTCGGTTCAGAACCGGTTTGCATCCCTGAGAAAAATGGTCTCAAAGTCTTAACAAACCCTGTTTTTGCCCTTTTTCAATCACGTGTAGAGAACAGAGCTCCCAAAATATGCGCAACCAATTTTTCTGTGCTGTCTTGCTCACCTAAATGACAGGTAAAACTGAAGCAGACTTACTCACTCTCAGAACAGAACACTTGATTTTGCTTCTATGTGTTTTCTGTCACATTGTTTTCTCACGAAGCTCTCCTACGATAAAAGTGTGAAGGGAACAATTTCGTTTTTTTCTCAGTAACTGAGTATACGCAACTGAGCAAATCGAGCTAAGAGTCTGCTTAAAGTGTCTTTTTTGTTGTGTTGAATATAGGGCGCCTACTTGTGTGAGTTGTAAGAGTTTTAAAATTGATACAACGTGTAAATTAAACTATTTGCCAACAAAATGAAAATTCCAAATGATAGATAGATATATAAATTAGAAAACTGAATCTCCTTGATTCTTTGATGCTCACAAATCTATAACCAATAATAAACCGATGAAGCGAGTCGCGCGTCTCAAAAAAGCTCAGCATCGACAAGAGTTCCAGCGGAGTGACATCATGTTTAATTAAATAGCAAATAAGTAGCGGTTCCAGGTTGCTGCAAACAATATTCTGCATTCCGTTGCTGGCGCTGGTAATGCTTGTGAGGCGTTATCTTTATCTAAAGCTTGATATTTCTGACAGCAGCTTTGTGGGTGTTAGAAAATTTAACTTCAAATCTACCAGAAAAATCTCTACTTTTAAGATTTTGCTCCTTGACTCATATGTCGACAAAGCGTTAGAGTCAACGTTGTGGCCTGGGCATACCATCGTGCACTTGTTTAAAGATTACTCTAATTCTCAAATCACATCTGCCCCTTCTACTTCTGCTCAAATTCCGAAAAACCGTATAAATCCAAAAAACTAAAATCTCTCTTTTCCATAGGCTACCAAAACGTTTATAGTTTACGTGGTAAGCTCAGCACCCTACATACCAACAGTGCTTGTTTTTTTCAGGATGCGCTTGCTTTTATCGAAACATCTCTCTTAGGGAACATTTCAAATCATGAGATACTAATTGATAACTACTTCATTTATAGCAGGGATGCAAACCGGTTCTGAACCGAACCGGTTTTGAACCGAACCGAACCGCGTATTCCAGCTGGCGAACCGAACCGCAAAGCGAACCGACTTTCTTTCAGATATGCTGAACCGAACCAAAAACCACAAATAAAAACGGTTCGGTTCGGTTCAGTTCTCTGGCGAGTTTTAGGGGGAATCGCTTTGCTCTACCCAACCATTTTTTGAGTATTTGAATCGTTTCCCCAAAATAATTTTCATACATTTCGTTCGACGCTCTAAATATATAGCGATGCCGCCGAACTAATCATATACCTGTCAGTAATCTGTATTTTTTCCTCTAGAAGACAATATATTAAATTTTTTGTGGTAATTCCTTATCCTGATTCAATATTAGACAGAAGTTTTTTCTCATATAATATGATAAATAGGGTAGGTAGGATGCATGGTACGTATTCTTTTCTAGCTGTCATTCTCTCTTTTGAAAAGGCATTCCTCTAGGAACTTATAGACAAATCCTGGAAGTCCGACATAATAAACTTTGGACATTCTTCTATGGATTTTAAAGATATTCAAATGGATTATAGGAATTCAATTTCAAAAGTTTTCGAAAAATCACATTACTACAAAAAATCATATTATTTCATAATGTGCCTTTGTGAACCACTGAACCGAACCGAAACCGAAGTTCAGTAAGCTCCAAAAACCAAGTATTGAACCGAACCGGTGGTTTAGAAACTTTCTGAACCACTGAACCGAACCAGTACTTATTTTCGAGTGGTTTGCATCCCTGATTTATAGAAATGACCGCTCTTTTGGTCGTGGAGGTGGCGTCCTAATTGCGGTTAATGCAACTTGGCCGTCCCAGCAGATTCCTTGCGACTTAACAACTAACATTGAGTTCATTGCTGTTAAAATACAGACTCACTATTCAAATATTTTCTTAACATGCTCCTATATTCCTCCTGCCTCTGCCTTAACAATTTATTTGCTTCACGCCGAACTAAACTAAAACAGCATTGAATGCCCTGTAGTTGATGCTGATATCGTGCTATCCAGCTTACGTTCTATCAAGTCGTCTTTCAGTCGACCTGATAAAGTTCCCAGCTGTGTGTTGAAATTCTGCGCCGACTCCTTATGTGGGCCGCTTGGTAAATTATTCAAGTTATCACTTCAACTAGGAAATTTTCCCAGTGTTTGGAAGGAATCTTATATTATTCCTATTCATAACGAGAAAGCTAAGCTAACTTCGACTGGGCCGAAGTTTTTATATCCCTGCAAGTGCTCGCTTAAATATTTTCAAAAAATTCTCATTTTTCCCATTTTCCGACCGATTGTTCGTATGGGAGCTATATGATATGGTCATCCGATTTGGCCCAAAATTTGTAAAATTATGTAAAAGTATGTGGAACAAATACAGAATTACAAGATGCTACCATTAAAAACAAAAAAGTTTTTCTAACTAAGACTGTTTTTCAGACCTATCTTTTGTATGGCAGCAACACCATATAGTTGTCCGATTTTAATAAAACTTGGTAGATTTATAAAAATAACATAGAAACCCTACGATTACAAAGAGACGTTTCCATTGAAATAAAAAAAGCTTTTCTCACTAAAACTAGTTTTCCGGCCGATTGTTCCTGTGGGAGCTATGAGATATAGTCATCCGATCCGGTCGGTTCCGATATATTAGTAGTGTGCAGCAAAAAGAAGACTCTGTTCAAAATTTCAGCTCGATAGCTTAAAAACTGAGAGACTAGTTCGCGTAGAAACGGACAGACAGACAGACAGACAGACGGGCGGACAAAACTCAATCGACTCAGCTCGTCACTCTGACCAAGAATATATATAGTTTATGATTTGCAAACTTCTGGTCAAAATTTTAATACCCTTTGCAAGGGTACAAAGTCAATCATTTCGAACTACAGCTGTGTTTCGAAACTGTCGGACATTCCAGAGCTCTTTAAAAAGATCCTGACTTCTCAATTACAGCATTATTGTCGCTCTTCCCTCCAATCCTTCTCAACTAGATTATGGCGTATTTAAACAACCGATCTCAAGCGATCGATTTAATCTTAACCTATCCAGCTCCATTAGGGTTCTATCTGGGGTTCCCCAAGGTAGTCATTCGGGTCCCTTATTATTCAACCTTTTCATAAATGATGTCACGCAAGTTTTACCTTGATTGTCATATAAGGACCCGGCGTCTCCTCTCCTCCTTCAACTCGATTTAAACTCTCGTCACGCCAGGTGCTCGGTTACCTGCCTTCCTCTTAATCTCAGCAAGGGTAAGTGTATGACTTTTAGCCGTAATCGACCTTATGTGTTTGATTACACGATTAATAGCATCCCTCTAGAACGCATCTATAAAGTAAAGTCCAAGGAGTTAAATGATCCCTACGTCACCAAGCAACTGTATGATTCCCTAGTGAGACCAATTCTAGAATATGGGTCGTGTGTCTGGTCTCCATATTATCAAAAATATCAAGATCAAATCGAATCGGTTCAAAAACAGTTCCTAATTTTCGCTCTCCGAACCCAACCCAACTCGGGCTGGGATATCAGCCCCAACGTCGGTTGAAGGCGTGACTGCTACCACCGGCGGGCACGGTGGGGAGAGATCCCCACTTCGTGTCGCCAGCGGTCACACCTCTGTCGTGGTTGGAGCAGGCCAGGACAGTTGTACAGCTACTGCCGATACGACAAGGACCAAAGTGTGGCGCGGTACTGCAGTCGATACAGACTCGGACTGTGAATCGCATGGAGGTTCAACTAATACAGAGGCGGAAGAAAAGCTGCTGCTATCTCCAGTTCGGGCGGGGTCTAGTACCAAAAATAAGGAAAAACCCACACGAACAAAGGAGGGCATGCGAGCGAAAGCCCAGTCTAAAGCGGCTCTCAAAATCAAGGCGAGACTGAACGGAAGCGGTGAGCTCACCCTAGAGGAGAGAAACAAGCTTGCGTGGGCCGAGCAAAAGATTAAGGAGGGTCGAAAACACTTCGCGGAGAAATCGGCGATGCAAGCCACCTCCGCCAAATACGCCAATAAAATGGAGGAGTGCTTGGCCAACAAGCACCGTAGCTATCGTCGACAAAAGCGACCCTAACGGCAAGATGACGCCCGAACAGTGGAAGTAAGTAGAGGAGAAGCTGTTCGAGGAAATTTTTAAAAGGATGGAAGACCCAGCCGCGCAACCTGTAGCGTTTTACGGAGCAGGCTGGCTGTATGGAGTCAAAATCCTTAGATGCAAGGACGACCCCACCCTTAAGTGGGTCTCAAGCGTCGTTGCAGACATGGGAAGCCTGTGGGAGAGTGCCCAGCTGGAGGTTGTGGACAGAACCTGCATTCCGTCCGTTCTGAAGGCGAAAGTACTCTTTCCACGGGTCACACCAAAGGAGCAGGCGCTGAAACTTCTACAGTGGCAGAATCCTGATGTGCCAACTGGAGACTGGAAGGTACTACATGTTGCAAAACCCGACAAAAACGGGCAGCACATGGTCCTCCAGATCAACAAGGAAGCCGAGGATCTGCTCTACCCAAGATTCGGGGAGATGGCATGGGGAGTAGGTAGCGTGCACCTACGTCTCAAGAAACGCCACCCCGAGGACACTAATGAGCACACACTGGAGGCTGGAGAGGTGGAGAACGACCTCGGCATCGACGTGGTCGAAAAAGCCAGCAGCCTCGAAGCGGGGGCAGTACAGTCTGCTGAAGAAGACGAGGATGGCGACACAACCTTGCAGGCTGACCCATCCGGACCGGAGGATGCGGACACCAGTCATGCAGTTGAAGGTCCTCCAGGTCAACTTGCATAAGAGCAAGATCGCCTCGGCGGAGCTCCTTCTAACCTTGGAGGAAGGGCCCGCAGATGTGGCTTTAGTTCAGGAACCTTGGATAGCGGCGGGAAACAAGGTCTCCGGACTAAAGTCACAAAACTACAACATCTTTTACCCCACCCCAGTAAGTAGAGCAAGGACTGCTATTCTGGTAAGAAAAGGCATCTATGCGTATTTAATGACTAATTACAGCACGGACGATCTCACTGTTGTGGCCTTGGAGGGTGGCAGGGACGAGCCAATTCTTATGGCGTCCTGCTACATGGCGCATGAGCGAGAGGCACCACCAGCTGAACTCGGAAGACTGACGGCGGAGGCAAGCTACAAAAAGCAACCCCTCGTCATCGGAACGGACGCCAACGCACACCACACTGTGTGGGGCAGCCCGGACATCAACGACAGAGGTGAGTCTCTCTTACATTTTATTATACAAACCAGTCTAAGTGTAGAAAACGTTGGAGACGTACCCACATATGTGGGACCAACCTCAGCCAACGTCCTAGACTTAACCATGACCCTAGGGAACAGTACTCAGGCGTCAGAATGGAGAGTTCTTGATAAACCCTCCTTCTCCGACCACAAGTACATCCAGTTCAAGATACAATTTGACTACTGTCAAACTAGAAACGTCTATAGGAACCCCCCGAATACCGACTGGGTGAAGTACCTTAAGACAGTGGAATCAAAACTGCCGACGTCAACGCCCATCTGCTCGGTGGAAGATATTGAGAAGTCCGTCAAGACGCTCACTGTCAATCTCATCGAAGCATACAAAACCTCGTGTAGGCTCACAGTTACAAAAGGAGAACCAGACCCCCCTGGTGGACCCCAGAACTGAAAGAGCAGAGGAAGGACGTCCAGGAATGCTTCAAACTCGCCAAACAAGCGGATGAAGTGATCATCTGGGAGGAGTACAAGATAAGACTTCGCTTATTCAAAAAAGAAGTAAGGAAGGCAAAGCAATACTCATGGACAACCTTCTGCTCCAGCATAGAGAAGGTCTCGGAAGCAGCCAGACTCAGGAAGCTGCTTTCAAAGCAGCCACCTATGCAGAGTCAACTAAAAACAGACGAAGGTCACTGGACAGAAAGCAGCAAGGAAGCTACATGGGCTCTTCTCGATGCGCACTTCCCGGGCTGCACTATAGTCACCGAGCCAGATACGCTTCAGGACTTAAACATCCCAACCAACTTAGTCACTCCAGGAAAAATCCGATGGGCGATCGACTCGTTCGCGAGCTACAAGTCCCCCGGTCTGGATGGCATAATTCCCGCCATGATAAAAACGACTAAAGGTTTAGTCGTACCATGGCTACAGTCCATTTTTGAAGCCTGCCTGGGGTGGGCTATGTATCTGTGGCCTGGAGGACAGCACGTGTTGTGTTCCTACCCAAAGCGGGGAAATGCAGTCACGTGCAGCCAAAAGACTACAGGCCCATTAGCCTCACTTCATTCCTGCTTAAAACAATGGAAAAATTACTTGATCTCCACATAAGAGAAGGCATGAACCTGACCTTGGAGAACAACCAACACGCATACACGAAAGGGAAATCGGTGGAAACAGCGCTACACTCCCTAGTAGCCACCATCGATAAAGCAATGTACCATAAAGAGTATGCCTTGGGAGCATTCCTTGACATATCTGGTGCATTCAACAACGTCTCCACGGAGGCGATAATGCGCAGCCTAAGAGCTGTATCAATTCATAAGGCTTTGAACTCGTGGATATACAACCTGCTGAGCTGCAGAAGAGTACAAGCCGAGTGGGGTACCACAACCATGACGAAGGAGGCACACGGCGGCACGCCTCAAGGCGGAGTACTGTCACCCCTTCTATGGAACCTTGTGGTTAACGAACTGCTAACAAAATTTCGCAGGAAAGCACCCAAGATAACTGCATATGCCGACGACATATGCATAATTATCATCGGAAAATGTCCATCGACTCTCAGCTCAATCATGGACTCTACACTCAAAGAGATACTAAAATGGGCCACAGAAGCCGGACTTAGTATTAATGCGGAGAAGACGGACCTCATTCTCTTTACCAAGAGATACAAGGTACCGCCATGGATTCCACCAAAGATAAATGGAATAACACTAACGCCAAAGAATAACGTCAAATACCTTGGAGCAGTAATCGATAGTAAACTGTCATGGAAGGCGAATGTGGAAGAAAGAGTGAAGAAGGCGACCAACGCACTATATGCATCCCAGAAGATGCTGAGTAGCACTTGGGGCCTATCACCAAGTCTGATGCACTGGCTTTTCATTTCAGTAATACGACCGATACTGCTACACGGCATACTGCTATGGTGGCAGGCCACGGAGAAAACCACATTAGGTATGTGGAGGAGATATAGTATAGATGGAGAAGACCCAGCGACAGGCACTGGTCTGTATTACGGGGGCGCTGAGGTCCACTCCAACCAAAGCATTAGAACACATCTTAGGTGTAAACCCTCTGGACATCCAAGCACGCCTTCTGGCACAAAAGACCGCCCAACGTCTATGTGCGACGGGCACCATGGTGCTACAAAGCTATGGACACAGCATAGTTGGTAGAGAGATCAATAGTAGCACGGACTACATTATCCCAAAGATCAACCCAATATGCACATCTGCACTATTAGGACCAGAAGACTGGCGTACAGGACTGGCCCAAGAAGCAACGCACCTCTTTACAGACGGCTCAAAGATGGACCTAGGAGTCGGAGCCGCCGTATACTGTGCAGAGCCAGAAATAAAGCTCTCATACAAACTGCCAAACCACTGCACCATATTCCAGGCGGAAGTCTTCGCAATAAGGAAAGCAGCGGAGTTGGCGGAAATTCACGCTCCATACAACCAAATAAATATCTACGTGGACAGCCAAGCGGCAATCAAGGCAATGCAAGGACACTCCATCAACTCCAGAAATGTCCTGGCGAGCAGGGAAGCGCTAGATTCCCTCAGCATCTCCAGAAAGGTGCAAATCTACTGGATTCCCAGCCACCGGGGCATCGACGGAAACGAGATGGCATATAGTCTTGCAAAAGCCGGAGTCGTACTCGGCCAAGAAGAAACACTAAACATACCTATCTCCATACAGACGCTTCATAGCAAGATGGAAGAGATAGCAGAGAAAGAAGCGGAGGTAAGGTGGGAAAACACCAGCGGATGCAGAATCTCTAAAATTATGTGCAAGACAAGAGACAAAAAACTTACGCACTATCTGCTACAGCTCCAGAAGAGACTGTAGACTGCTCATTGGCATACTAACGGGACACTGCCTAGCAGCCGCTCATGCGATAAAGCTAGGCATAACAACAGAGGACACCTGCAGGAAATGTATGGAACCTGGAGTCGCAGAAACTCTAGAACACCTAATTTGCAGCTGCCCAGCAATTGCCACGACAAGATTACAAATTCTGCACACCCCACGGTTCTCTTCTTTTGGAGGAAGCAGCCAAGAGACCCCCAAAACAGTTATTGGCATTTGCCAAAACGACAAGAATCCTCCTGGACTTCTAAGACAAACGTACCCAAATAATCACCCGGCCTCATTAAGGACCCTAAGGTCTATGTGTGACCCCATCGGGGTCAGCCGGAACTACCTACCTACCTACCTACCTACCTACCTACCTTTCGCTCTCCGAGGCCTAAATTGGGATCCGTCCACCCATCTTCCTGCTTACGAAGACAGAATACGCCTTATTCACCTGCCTTCTCTTTAAAACCGCCGAATTTGCCATGTGTCCTGTTTATTCATAAACTATTATCTGGGGAAATTGACTCTATCGCTATGTTATCCCGTATAAATATTGCTGTTCCACAACGCGCTACTAGAAATTTTCATCCAATCTACCTTCAGCCTTTCCTGACGCTCATCACGAACCGTTCCGAAACCTTTGTCTTAGCTATAATAAGTTCTATCCATAGCTGTTAAATTGCAATTACGATTAGTAATCAATTAAATTATTTATAAAAATAATTGTAATTATTACACTAGTTTACAAATTAATAAAAGTTTCGCGATCCTCGACATTTGGCGGTAATTTCATATGTAAAACCTTCCGCTGATTCCAAAAATCAAGTCCAAAATTTTAAGGCGAGAAATCGCATAAAAGGTAGTTTTTTCATTGTAAAAAAAGGTACCTCTCTAAAAATGTGTACATCTTCAGTTTTGGCTTGTTGATTTTAAAATGGTCAGATACACTTGACAGAGAATTGAATGCCCTATTAATCATTCATACATCACATTTTAATCCGTTGGGAAACTTCGCGGCTCCCAAAATAAATTTTTTCGCTGATCATCATAGAAACATCCATTACAATTCTAATGCCACGTATTTCACTTAAATCCGTTGAATAATAATGAAGTTATTGCCACTTTAGTACGAAATTTAAGGTTTAAATTTCATACAAATAGACTTAGCTTCAATGATTTTTTGTTCATCATAGGAGGCATAGTTAACATTCAAATTTTGATTTTTAAAGGCTACTATGTGTTGTCAGGTTTACTCTGTGACTGCTGTAGTTTTTGTTATTCAAAATTGAAAAATTAGTGCAAGAAGTCGAGTCGAAAAAATTCAGAACCAATGCCAAAACCGAAAGCAAAACGTTTCGGTTCTTTAATAGTAAAACTCTTAAGTACAAATATCGAATTTTTATGCTTTTATTAAATTGCATGAGAAGTTTATTTCTTATTAAGTGTTTTAAAAGTGCGACAATTTTAATTAACTTTTCTTCTTGGGGAAATATTATTTTCTTTAATGAGAAACCAACAATAGTCTCCCATCATCACTTCATCCCAATAACCTTTAAATCGCCGCTCCATATCTCTAATCTGCTGATGAAAGCGCTCCCCATGCTCATCACTCTCATCACCAAGATTATCCGGGAAGAATTTAAGTGGGAGTGAAGGAAATGAATTTTCAAGGACATGTTTACACCTGTTTTAAAAAAATTTCGTTAGTTAGTTATCAAATTAGAAAATACCACAGTTATTACATATTTTCTTGTAGTTTTTAAGCAAGCCTTCGATGGTTTCCTCATAGTCGGAACTTCACAAGTTGCCTAAAACGTTAGCAACCACTCGACAAAATGAGTCCCGTGCATTTGCCTCAGGAATTGTTAAGGTCGATCTAAATTTGGTGTCTCCAATTAATTTTTTTATTTGCGGTCCCACAAATATACCTTCTTTTATTTTTGCATCGGATATACATTCGACGGACCCATGTTTTTTTTAAAAAAATCAAAGAAAAAAATAAAAATTTGGCGGTTGGCAATCTTAATCATTTAATTTGTTCCAAGTAGATTTGTTTACATCAATTTTTGAATATGATATCTTTCAAATGGCCGCCTCTGGCGTTGATGGCGTATTGTGCCCTTTTGCAGCATTTTCCATCGTTTTCGCCAACATTTCGGCCGGAATAGCGGCTATTTCTTCACGAATGTTGTCCTTGAGCTCTTCTACGGTCCTTGGCTTGTTAACGTAAACCTTTGACTTCAAATATCCCACAAGAAGAAGTCAGGCGGCGTCAAATCGGGCGAACGCGGTGGCCAGTCCAAATCACCACTTTTCGACATCAAATGGCCCGGAAACAATTTCTTCAGAAAATCGATTGTTATGCGACTTGTGTGCGGTGGAGCGCCGTCTTGTTGAAACCAGAACTGCCTCATACGCTTTCGACGAATAATTGGCATCACAAAATTGGTCATCATGTCGCGATAACGCTCCTGGTTGATGGTAACAGCATGGCCATTTTCATTTTGGAAGAAAAACGGCCCAATGACCGTTTTCGCACTAACGCCGCACCAAACTGTGACTTTTTCGTCATGAAGAGGCACTTCTTGAATCTCCTGAGGATTTTCAGTGGCGTAAATACGGCAATTTTGCTTATTTACTTATTTTATTTGCTTATTTATTTAATTTTTTAAAAGCACGTTGAGTTTTCACAATTGACTTGTTCTGTTGAATGTAAATTTCAACTATTTCAGAGCGCTCGCGTGGCGTGTATTGTTCCATGGTATA
Organism: Lordiphosa fenestrarum; assembly: GCA_035044985.1. Taxonomy (NCBI): domain Eukaryota; kingdom Metazoa; phylum Arthropoda; class Insecta; order Diptera; family Drosophilidae; genus Lordiphosa; species Lordiphosa fenestrarum. Next base: position 81,169 of record JAWNNO010005214.1, on the reverse strand, counting down.
AATCTGCTTGGACTGACGCTTCAAACGCGGTATGTCATTAAGCGATCTGACATCTGTGTCAAAAGTTATGGCGTTGCCAAATAGGTCCGTCGAATACGGACAACCCTGTATTTGGAAATATTCTTTTTAAGGAATCAAAAGGTGCGCCAGATTTTGGTTCACAAAATTTTTAAAAAGACCTAGCTTTATATGCAAGGGGGGCAGAATTATTTGTTCTTTTTTAATAATGCCTTGAATTTAACGTTGTGTTGACCAATGATAGATTCTGCTCCGCTAGGCCGAATTTTCTGAGCATAATGCAGCCTATGAACCCGACTATCCCATTTGCAAAGGAAACACATGTGTTTTGTGTAACCTAGCTGCAGGCCAGTAAGCATTGCAACAACTTTTAGGTCTGCACAAATTTTCCACTTATGATCTTTATATTTGGTTAAATTTAAAACCGAAGCCATCGACTCATAAGATTCTTTCAGATTAACACCGTGCACCAATGGAATGGAGGGCTTATTGTTTTCCTTGATGCAATAGTACAGCTTGCAGGCTCAACTTACTGCTATCAATAAAAAGCAGCCAATCACAAGGATCATACTGCTCTCCAAATTCTTCGAATAATCCATGGATATTTTGGCAAAAGCAGACACCTTCATTTTATGTGTAGTACCTCGAAAATTGCAGATGTCAGGTCTCTGTTAAAAGAACACTTTACATCAGATGTCAACATTTTTTTTCCCCGCAAGCGTGATTCCAATATTTCTGATTTTTCCTTGGACAGATCTAGATCTCTTATTAAGTCGTTAAGTGCGGACTGTGTGAAGAGGAGTGGAGTAATATTAACTTCCGCATCACTCATGCTAGATTCTATTGATGAACTAGGATTGTTAAGCTCATGGTGCTTTCTTGGACAAACAGGTCGTACTATCGAAGGTATTTGTGGAACTGGTTTTGTGAAAGAATCCACTTGGGGATATATGACATATCGAAAACGTCCACGTAATTTTACTGTTGTCAAGCAGAAATAGCAATCAGTAACGTGGGATTTTGCCTCTCTCCCAAACTGCCGGTACATCAAAAGCCAGGTATCGCCTATGATACCAAAATATTAAATAACGAGTATTATAGTAGTATTCATATATACACACTTTGCGCCTGCCTTCCACATGCGTCAAAGTGGATCTACATGTATTGCATAAAACACTTGGGGTCCACAACATATCAACATTCTTAGGTGAATATCCAAAATACAAGCGATGAGCTGCTTGCAACGTTGTTAAAAATGTTTTCGGAGTCGAAAATATATAACATATGCAAGCGTAACAGAACTTTTTTGGATCAATTTCTGCTTCGAAATTGACGGCTTTTTTCTTTCATTTTCAATTTTTAAAATAACAAACACTACCACAGCCACAGAATAAATCTGACAACACATAGTAGCCTTTAAAAATCAAAATTTGAATGTTAACTATGCCTCCTATGATGAACAAAAAATCATTGAAGCTCAATTTCGTACTTAAGTGCCAATAACTTCTTTATTCATCAACGGATTTAAGTGAAATACGTGGCACTAGAATTGTAATCAATGTTTTTGTTCATAACTGAACATACAACCCTCGCAGACGTTACAATATGATTCCACTTGAAAGGGTCGCGTTAGGTAGACGACTAGACGTTCCCGTTTCACACGCCTGCACACATATGGTGCGAAGCGACCACAAGCAAGGATTGTATTAAAGATAAGATAAGTAAGTTAGAGCAGCTCAACACCAATTAGAGATAAGTATAATGATGCTCAAGAAAGAGAAGTAATATAAGTACATATGATATATATAAGGAACCAATGAGGTTCATATGTTGAACAAGAACAAGATAATTGATAAATATAAATGTAAAGACAGTTGTCTCATGTTCTTAATACATAAGTTAAACTATAAAAGCAGCGACTGAAATGAATAAAGATCAGTTCCTAACAAGTACGCGATGGTGTTCTTTCTTAGGGATTCGGCAATTGTGCGAACATTTGACAGATCGATGAGCTGTACTATCTGCTCTTCAATTTGAAGAATAAGTTGCACACACGAAGACTGCCAAACCAGTTGGCATACCCGTCAAACGGCATCCACGGTTAAAAGCCCGCAAGTCGCGCCTTACAAGTGCACTACGGCAAGAATAGGGAATAAAAAAATACAGCCCTAAAGACGGCGGCGCGGGACAATTGGTGGACTTCGTGGGAGAAAACCAGCTACAAGCGGCAGCAGAGGCTAGCGACCACCGCACCTACAAGCGGCAGAGGGGCACGGCGACCACCGCGGCGAGTTAATACATTGGAACTGCAAGCGGCAGCGGAGGCTAGCGACCACCGCACCTACAAGCGGCAGAGGGGCACGGCGACCACCGTGGCGAGTCAATACATTGGAACTGCAAGCGGCAGCGGAGGCTAGCGACCACCGCAACTACAAGCGGCAGAGGGGCACGGCGACCACCGCGGCGATTCAGTAAATTGGAACAGCAAGCGGCAGCGGAGGCTAGCGACCACCGCTACTACAAGCGGCAGAGGGGCACGGCGACGACCGCGGCAAATTGGCAACATTAAAAACTGACAGCGGCAGCGGAGGCTAAGCGACCACCGCGACTACAAGCGGCAGAGGAGGCAAAGCGACCACCGCGGCGATTTGGCGAATTGTAAAACTACAAGCGGCAAGAGAAGCTCAGCGACCACCGCGGCAATCTACAAGCGGCAGCGGAGGCTAAGCGCTCATCTCGGCGAACTGAAACTGGATAAATTGAGCGAAGCGAATGGAGGAATTCCACAAGAAATTTAATAGAGTATTGGAAAAAGCAGAAGAGTTTTGGGTGGCAGCAGCACAAAAAGGCGCAGGACCTCAACCTATAACGATAGAGGAATATAAAGCAAGCAGTAGAGCCCCCTAAAGAACTAAAAGAATTGAAAACTATAAATAAAGATTAAAAACAAAAAATATTTAAGTTTATTATTGCGGTAAAAATGGTTTTGACACGGGAACAGCTAAATGCATTGGCTGCGAGCCAATCAGCCATTTTCGTGCATATGAAAAAATGGGACGAGGAACTTAACCTCATCGATGGCTCCTACACAAATCTATTGACTGAGGTTCAAAGTTGCTATTCAAGCAACAGCTCGAGACACTAGCGCAAAATGCAAGCTCCTTTCCTGGAGATTATTTCACAAAAGATGGCTTCAATAAAACACAAGCCTTGAAAAATAAGATAATTACAGAGCTAAACAAAAAAGCAGCCGATCAAACGATGAACACGTCGATGCAACAGATGATAGGAGAACAAGAATTTCGGGTGCAGGAATTCAACCAAGCCAGCCGAACATTAGTAAAAACAATAAAAAGGGCAGGTTTAGATGTTAAACTGCATCAAATTGACTGCGAGCACCTTAAAGAGGATTTTAAACAATTGACGGAAATCTTCAAAGATTTAAAAGATAATGGACAAGCAACGCCAACACTTTTGGAAAGGTTTGAAGAGCTTAAACAAATAAAAAAGGATAAGGAGATATGGTTGGCTCAGAATAAGCCATCAGAGCAACATATAAAGCTCAGAGAGATGGAGATACCTCCATTTTTTGGAGATATAACGACATGGGCAAGTTTATTTGACATGTTCAATGAAATGGTAGCAAATAACATCAGTCTATCAAATAAAGAGAAGCTAATGCGTCTAAAAGAAGTAGTCAAAGGTGAAGCAACATATCTTATCAAACATTTGCTGATCACTGACGAAAATTATGAAGTTGCAATATCGATTTTGAAAAACAGGTATGAAAATCGAAGGCAACTTTTTATGAAGCATCTGAACCAAATACTCGATTTGCCACAAATGAACAGCGAGTTAGAAAAAAGTGTTCAACAGATGTTGGACACTACACAAAAATGCACACATGCCATCAAAGGAATGGGAATTCCACTTGACAGATCTGAAGTAGTTATCGCTGGAATACTATTGAGGAAATTCGATCGCTCAGGACAACAGCAATATGAACACACATGTGCTGCCTCAAAAGAAGTGCAAACATTAAATGATGTATTGGAATTTCTTGAAAAACATCTGCAAGCAATAAAAGCGGTGCGACATCCTAGACAACATATCCGTGAGAATCCAAAAATAATGAGCATCACGGTGGATCATAGTTGTTGGCACTGCAAAATTGCTGGACACAGGATACAAGATTGCAGAAAGTTTTTTAATCTACCTGCAATGGATAAATGGAACTTTGCACGATCAGAACATTTATGTTTTAGATGCCTAGGTCATAAATACTCCATACATAAAGGCTGTCCAGAAGAAGAGAAGACATGTACAAAATGTAACAAATCGCATCATGAATTGTTACATACCGATGAAAATGTCAAATCAGCAATGACGTTACACGCAGCTAAAAACAAGTCCACATTGCTGGCAACGGCCCAAGTCGAAGTTCAAGCGGCAACTGGAGAATGGGTGATGTTCCGAGCTCTGGTGGATCAAGGATCACAAATCACAGTGATATCGGAGGAAGCAGCTCAAGTACTGAAATTATCAAAACATAAAAAGAAAACACAAATATATGGGCTTGGAGAAAATTTGGTGGGAGTTTCGAAAGCGGCCATTCCATTAAAAATGCGGCCACGGTTTGCAAACGAGGAAAGATTTAATACAGAAGCTGTAGTTTTAACAAAACTACTCAGTCCACAACCACCGAGTTCATTTCAATATAAAAAGGATATTTGGAAAAATGAGATGCTGGCAGACCCAACGTTTAATGAACGAAGCAGGATATTCTCATTGGGGGAGTTTTGCTGGCAGAAATTTTGATGCAAGGGCTGAAACAAGAAGATACCGTCATTGGACAACGTACGAAATTTGGATGGATTTTATCAGGAGCAGTGCAAATACCAGGAAACAAACGAATACAGTCAGCAGTCAACTTAGAAAAATTTTGGGAAATAGAGGAAATTCCTGAAACTACAATTTCAACGGATAATGAGAAATGCATGGCAATGTTTGAAGAGACGACTACAATTGATATTGATGGAAGATTTGTCGTAAAAACGCCATTTTTGGATGACAACATGCTGGGAGATTCAAGAAAACGAGCAATGGCGCGACTTTTGAACCTTGAGAAAAAATTTCAAAATAATGAGAGCTTAAAACAACAATACATTAAATTCATGGATGACTACCTTAATCAAGGACATATGAAGGAAGCAAAAGAGGCTACAACCAGGCTTCGAGTTGTATATGATGCATCTTCAAAAACTACAAATGGAAAAAGTTTGAACGATATTCAATTAACGGGACCCCATATACAAAAAACCATATTTGAAATAATAATTAAATGGCGAATCTGGAAATTTGTAATCACAGCAGATGTTGAGAAAATGTACAAACAAATATGGTTACATGAAGAAGATCAAGATTACCTGAGAATTTTATGGAGGAAGGATAAAAAAGAACCAGTAAAGGAATATAATTTGAAAACAGTAACATATGGAACAGCATCAGCACCATTTCTGGCAACAAGATGTCTACTGGAGATTTCTAATACATGTGAGAATTCAACAACAAAAGAAATCATAAAAAACGATTTTTATATGGATGACTTGATGACGGGAGCTGGAAAAATATCGCAATGTATCAAGATTCAGGAAGAAGTATCACAAGAATTGGAGAAATATGGATTGCATCATCGCAAATGGACAGCAAATGACGAATTCAACGAAGAAGAATCAGTGAAGACTTTAGGACTGAAGTGGAGTCCTCTAAATGACGAATTCAGTTTTAACATCAACACTGCTGAAACACAAACAATTACGAAACGGAAGACATTGTCAGCATTGGCAAAAATTTTTGATCCCTTGGGATGGCTATCACCTGTAACAATCATAGCCAAATTGTTTATCCAAAAACTGTGGATCTCCAAGATAAACTGGGACGAGACTCTTGATGAAACACTTTCAAAGGAATGGATCGCGTTTAATGAAAAATTAAAAGCGATGGAAGAAATTAAGATTCCAAGATGGACTGGAGCTACGACTGAGGAGCCCTTTGAAAAACATGGGTTTGCCGATGCATCTGATCTCTGCTTACGCAGCTATCATATATGGGAAAACATCAACGAGAATAACCATAATAGCAAGCAAGACAAAAGTTAACCCAATAAAAAATCGAAAAACACATCCAAAATTGGAACTGTGTGCAGCGCATTTATTAGCAAAGCTACTAAATACAGTAGCAGCTACTATACCAGTGGCAAAGAAAAAATACGCCTGGAGTGACTCAACCATTGCATTGAGCTGGATAGCAAACAGCAGAAACAATGACCATTTGTCCGCTCAAAAGTGGAGCAAATCAACACGTAGGATCAAAAGAAAATCCTGCAGATTTAGGAACCAGAGGCGTTCAACCGGACAAAGTGTGCGGGTTGAAACTTTGGTGGAAAGGACCCGACTGGCTACAACAAGCGGAGAAGGAATGGCCGGACAACAGAGAAGTTACAAAACAATTAAGTCTGGCGATATCGAAGGAGGAAACCATTCTAGATGAGCTAGAAGTAAAATACAGCAACATTGGAAAACTGACGAGAATCGTGGCATACATATTCCGATTCATTGCGCGATGTAGGAAAAAGGGCGGAACAGGAAAAATGTCATTACCTGAAATCAAAGAAGCAAGGTGCCGAATCATAAGACAGCATCAGAGCAGAGAATATCATGAGGAAATTGTAAGACTTCGAGAAAAACTGGAAATTGAGACAAAAAGCAAGCTTGCACCACTACACCCCTTTCTGGATAAAGAAGGAATTATGCGAGTCAGAGGCAGATCACAATATTCCAAGTTGCACTACAATCAAAAACATCCCATAATTGTAAAGAAATCACACTTGGCAGATTTGATAAGTCGAGAAACACACATGAAAACATTGCACGGAGGAAATCGAGTAACAGAGGCGCGGATAAGACGAACCTTTTGGATATTTGGACTAAAAAACATTATTAAAATGATTATACATCAGTGCACTAGGTGTGCACGATACCGTCAACATAATACGCAACAGATAATGGGTCAAATTCCAGAACCACGAGTTACAGTGTCAAATCCATTCAGTCACACAGGAGTTGACTATGCTGGGCCAATCAATATTAGAGTTTCCAAAGGAAGAGGACAGAAATCGTACAAAGGCTACATTGCGATTTTTATATGCATGAGTACTAAAGCAATTCATCTTGAGGCAGTAAGCGACTTAACGACAGAAGCATTTATAGCGGCTTTGAAAAGATTTACAGCAAGAAAAGGAAAATGCAATCATATATATTCAGATAACGGCACAAACTTCGTAGGAGCAGAGAAGAAATTGAATTCGGATTTTATGCAAGCTCTCCAACGGAATAGCATAGCTCCACAGCTAGCTAGTGAACAGATTGAATGGCATTTTATCCCGCCGGCAAGTCCCCACTTCGGAGGAATTTGGGAAGCTGGCGTTAAATCAGTAAAACACCACCTGAAAAGAGTGATAGGTGAAAGCACGCTGACATACGAAGAAATGAGTACGCTATTGGCACAAATCGAAGGAATACTAAATTCAAGACCACTATACCCAATAGATTGCAGCAACGAACTAGACGATATTCTAACACCCGGTCATTTCATCATTGGTCGACCTATGTTGGACGTTCCAGAAGATGTGGATGAAAAGGCAGTATCATCACTAGACAGATGGAAGTTGATTTCAAAAATGAAAAATCATTTTTGGCAAAAATGGAAGGACGAATATTTGGTTACGCTTCAGAAACGTTTAAAATGGCAAACGGACACAGTGAACTTAGAAAAAGGCCAAATGGTATTGATAAAAAGTGTAAATACAAGCCCAACGAAGTGGCCACTTGGACTGATTGAAGAAACACATCCAGGGAACGACGGCAAGGTTCGAGTTGTATCCATAAAAACACAAAATGGAATTGTAAACAGACCGATAACCAAACTATTCCCATTGGATACAGAGAAAGAAGAAATGAAAAGGAAGCACAGCTCGAATGCGGTTAAGCCAGCAATACTCCTAAACTGTTTACTATTGCTCACGCTTACAAGTGGAGTATCAACGTCAAATCTTACAACTGATGGAAAAAATGATGGGTTGAACTAAGCACTCCCAATACATGGTTGAACAAGGCGTTTAACGAGACGGTACTAGAATGGACTTGTGAAAACCATCACAGCCAAGTTATGAGGATCACCGCTCAAGGAATACTAAAACTTCGCCAAGGCTGTACCGCTCGCAATGGGAAACATCTTCTGACCGCAGCCCATGATGTCACCACCGAAGACGTCATCAACGATCAAACATCACCCATTACGGTATTAGCAAGTAACATTAAACTAGAGAAAATAAAGCCATTGGGCACGAAATTAATTAACAACACTTATGATATAATGAAGCTTAAAGAAGTAGTAAATGAGCACAAATTAGAAAACATACAGCTAAGAGGAATCAACTTTCATAATGCAAGTGGACACATCTCATTATTATTAATACTAATTGGAGTATCTATTTTGTTTATATTGTACGGAGCACAAAAATGTAAAGAAAAAGAAAATAAAATTAAAATTGAATTTGGAGCGCCATCTAATGTAGCGTAGAAATAAATTGTAATCAAGACGATATTAATAAATAATAGGTCATTAAGGCCCCCCGCAAAATGTTCATAACTGAACATACAACCCTCGCAGACGTTACAATATGATTCCACTTGAAAGGGTCGCGTTAGGTAGACGACTAGACGTTCCCGTTTCACACGCCTGCACACATATGGTGCGAAGCGACCACAAGCAAGGATTGTATTAGAGATAAGATAAGTAAGTTAGAGCAGCTCAACACCAATTAGAGATAAGTATAATGATGCTCAAGAAAGAGAAGTAATATAAGTACATATGATATATATAAGGAACCAATGAGGTTCATATGTTGAACAAGAACAAGATAATTGATAAATATAAATGTAAAGACAGTTGTCTCATGTTCTTAATACATAAGTTAAACTATAAAAGCAGCGACTGAAATGAATAAAGATCAGTTCCTAACAAGTACGCGATGGTGTTCTTTCTTAGGGATTCGGCAATTGTGCGAACATTTGACAGATCGATGAGCTGTACTATCTGCTCTTCAATTTGAAGAATAAGTTGCACACACGAAGACTGCCAAACCAGTTGGCATACCCGTCAAACGGCATCCACGGTTAAAAGCCCGCAAGTCGCGCCTTACAAGTGCACTACGGCAAGAATAGGGAATAAAAAAATACAGCCCTAAAGACGGCGGCGCTGGACAATTGGTGGACTTCGTGGGAGAAAACCAGCTACAAGCGGCAGCAGAGGCTAGCGACCACCGCACCTACAAGCGGCAGAGGGGCACGGCGACCACCGCGGCGAGTTAATACATTGGAACTGCAAGCGGCAGCGGAGGCTAGCGACCACCGCACCTACAAGCGGCAGAGGGGCACGGCGACCACCGTGGCGAGTCAATACATTGGAACTGCAAGCGGCAGCGGAGGCTAGCGACCACCGCAACTACAAGCGGCAGAGGGGCACGGCGACCACCGCGGCGATTCAGTAAATTGGAACAGCAAGCGGCAGCGGAGGCTAGCGACCACCGCTACTACAAGCGGCAGAGGGGCACGGCGACGACCGCGGCAAATTGGCAACATTAAAAACTGACAGCGGCAGCGGAGGCTAAGCGACCACCGCGACTACAAGCGGCAGAGGAGGCAAAGCGACCACCGCGGCGATTTGGCGAATTGTAAAACTACAAGCGGCAAGAGAAGCTCAGCGACCACCGCGGCAATCTACAAGCGGCAGCGGAGGCTAAGCGCTCATCTCGGCGAACTGAAACTGGATAAATTGAGCGAAGCGAATGGAGGAATTCCACAAGAAATTTAATAGAGTATTGGAAAAAGCAGAAGAGTTTTGGGTGGCAGCAGCACAAAAAGGCGCAGAACCTCAACCTATAACGATAGAGGAATATAAAGCAAGCAGTAGAGCCCCCTAAAGAACTAAAAGAATTGAAAACTATAAATAAAGATTAAAAACAAAAAATATTTAAGTTTATTATTGCGGTAAAAATGGTTTTGACACGGGAACAGCTAAATGCATTGGCTGCGAGCCAATCAGCCATTTTCGTGCATATGAAAAAATGGGACGAGGAACTTAACCTCATCGATGGCTCCTACACAAATCTATTGACTGAGGTTCAAAGTTGCTATTCAAGCAACAGCTCGAGACACTAGCGCAAAATGCAAGCTCCTTTTCTGGAGATTATTTCACAAAAGATGGCTTCAATAAAACACAAGCCTTGAAAAATAAGATAATTACAGAGCTAAACAAAAAAGCAGCCGATCAAACGATGAACACGTCGATGCAACAGATGATAGGAGAACAAGAATTTCGGGTGCAGGAATTCAACCAAGCCAGCCGAACATTAGTAAAAACAATAAAAAGGGCAGGTTTAGATGTTAAACTGCATCAAATTGACTGCGAGCACCTTAAAGAGGATTTTAAACAATTGACGGAAATCTTCAAAGATTTAAAAGATAATGGACAAGCAACGCCAACACTTTTGGAAAGGTTTGAAGAGCTTAAACAAATAAAAAAGGATAAGGAGATATGGTTGGCTCAGAATAAGCCATCAGAGCAACATATAAAGCTCAGAGAGATGGAGATACCTCCATTTTTTGGAGATATAACGACATGGGCAAGTTTATTTGACATGTTCAATGAAATGGTAGCAAATAACATCAGTCTATCAAATAAAGAGAAGCTAATGCGTCTAAAAGAAGTAGTCAAAGGTGAAGCAACATATCTTATCAAACATTTGCTGATCACTGACGAAAATTATGAAGTTGCAATATCGATTTTGAAAAACAGGTATGAAAATCGAAGGCAACTTTTTATGAAGCATCTGAACCAAATACTCGATTTGCCACAAATGAACAGCAAGTTAGAAAAAAGTGTTCAACAGATGTTGGACACTACACAAAAATGCACACATGCCATCAAAGGAATGGGAATTCCACTTGACAGATCTGAAGTAGTTATCGCTGGAATACTATTGAGGAAATTCGATCGCTCAGGACAACAGCAATATGAACACACATGTGCTGCCTCAAAAGAAGTGCAAACATTAAATGATGTATTGGAATTTCTTGAAAAACATCTGCAAGCAATAAAAGCGGTGCGACATCCTAGACAATATATCCGTGAGAATCCAAAAATAATGAGCATCACGGTGGATCATAGTTGTTGGCACTGCAAAATTGCTGGACACAGGATACAAGATTGCAGAAAGTTTTTTAATCTATCTGCAATGGATAAATGGAACTTTGCACGATCAGAACATTTATGTTTTAGATGCCTAGGTCATAAATACTCCATACATAAAGGCTGTCCAGAAGAAGAGAAGACATGTACAAAATGTAACAAATCGCATCATGAATTGTTACATACCGATGAAAATGTCAAATCAGCAATGACGTTACACGCAGCTAAAAACAAGTCCACATTGCTGGCAACGGCCCAAGTCGAAGTTCAAGCGGCAACTGGAGAATGGGTGATGTTCCGAGCTCTGGTGGATCAAGGATCACAAATCACAGTGATATCGGAGGAAGCAGCTCAAGTACTGAAATTATCAAAACATAAAAAGAAAACACAAATATATGGGCTTGGAGAAAATTTGGTGGGAGTTTCGAAAGCGGCCATTCCATTAAAAATGCGGCCACGGTTTGCAAACGAGGAAAGATTTAATACAGAAGCTGTAGTTTTAACAAAACTACTCAGTCCACAACCACCGAGTTCATTTCAATATAAAAAGGATATTTGGAAAAATGAGATGCTAGCAGACCCAACGTTTAATGAACGAAGCAGGATATTCTCATTGGGGGAGTTTTGCTGGCAGAAATTTTGATGCAAAGGCTGAAACAAGAAGATACCGTCATTGGACAACGTACGAAACTTGGATGGATTTTATCAGGAGCAGTGCAAATTCCAGGAAACAAATGAATACAGTCAGCAGTCAACTTAGAAAAATTTTGGGAAATTCCTGAAACTACAATTTCAACGGATAATGAGAAATGCATGGCAATGTTTGAAGAGACGACTACAATTGATATTGATGGAAGATTTGTCGTAAAAATGCCATTTTTGGATGACAACATGCTGGGAGATTCAAGAAAACGAGCAATGACGCGACTTTTGAACCTTGAGAAAAAATTTCAAAATAATGAGAGCTTAAAACAACAATACATTAAATTCATGGATGACTACCTTAATCAAGGACATATGAAGGAAGCAAAAGAGGCTACAACCAGGCTTCGAGTTGTATATGATGCATCTTCAAAAACTACAAATGGAAAAAGTTTGAACGATATTCAATTAACGGGACCCCATATACAAAAAACCATATTTGAAATAATAATTAAATGGCGAATCTGGAAATTTGTAATCACAGCAGATGTTGAGAAAATGTACAAACAAATATGGTTACATGAAGAAGATCAAGATTACCTGAGAATTTTATGGAGGAAGGATAAAAAAGAACCAGTAAAGGAATATAATTTGAAAACAGTAACATATGGAACAGCATCAGCACCATTTTTGGCAACAAGATGTCTACTGGAGATTTCTAATAAATGTGAGAATTCAACAACAAAAGAAATCATAAAAAACGATTTTTATATGGATGACTTGATGACGGGAGCTGGAAAAATATCGCAATGTATCAAGATTCAGGAAGAAGTATCACAAGAATTGGAGAAATATGGATTGCATCTTCGCAAATGGACAGCAAATGACGAAAGGAAAGGAAAGGATAACCACGGCACTACCAGAAGCAATAAGTGAAAAATTATTTGAAGTCAACGAAGAAGAATCAGTGAAGACTTTAGGACTGAAGTGGAGTCCTCTAAATGACGAATTCAGTTTTAACATCAACACTGCTGAAACACAAACAATTACGAAACGGAAGACATTGTCAGCATTGTCAAAAATTTTTGATCCCTTGGGATGGCTATCACCTGTAACAATCATAGCCAAATTGTTTATCCAAAAACTGTGGATCTCCAAGATAAACTGGGACGAGACTCTTGATGAAACACTTTCAAAGGAATGGATCGCGTTTAATGAAAAATTAAAAGCGATGGAAGAAATTAAGATTCCAAGATGGACTGGAGCTACGACTGAGGAGCCACTTGAAAAACATGGGTTTGCCGATGCATCTGATCTTGCTTACGCAGCTATCATATATGGGAAAACATCAACGAGAATAACCATAATAGCAAGCAAGACAAAAGTTAACCCAATAAAAAATCGAAAAACACATCCAAAATTGGAACTGTGTGCAGCGCATTTATTAGCAAAGCTACTAAATACAGTAGCAGCTACTATACCAGTGGCAAAGAAAAAATACGCCTGGAGTGACTCAACCATTGCATTGAGCTGGATAGCAAACAGCAGAAACAATGACCATTTGTCCGCTCAAAAGTGGAGCAAATCAACACGTAGGATCAAAAGAAAATCCTGCAGATTTAGGAACCAGAGGCGTTCAACCGGACAAAGTGTGCGGGTTGAAACATTGGTGGAAAGGACCCGACTGGCTACAACAAGCGGAGAAGGAATGGCCGGACAACAGAGAAGTTACAAAACAATTAAGTCTGGCGATATCGAAGGAGGAAACCATTCTAGATGAGCTAGAAGTAAAATACAGCAACATTGGAAAACTGACGAGAATCGTGGCATACATATTCCGATTCATTGCGCGATGTAGGAAAAAGGGCGGAACAGGAAAAATGTCATTACCTGAAATCAAAGAAGCAAGGTGCCGAATCATAAGACAGCATCAGAGCAGAGAATATCATGAGGAAATTGTAAGACTTCGAGAAAAACTGGAAATTGAGACAAAAAGCAAGCTTGCACCACTACACCCCTTTCTGGATAAAGAAGGAATTATGCGAGTCGGAGGCAGATTACAATATTCCAAGTTGCACTACAATCAAAAACATCCCATAATTGTAAAGAAATCACACTTGGCAGATTTGATAAGTCGAGAAACACACATGGAAACATTGCACGGAGGAAATCGAGTAACAGAGGCGCGGATAAGAAGAACCTTTTGGATATTTGGACTAAAAAACATTATTAAAATGATTATACATCAGTGCACTAGGTGTGCACGATACCGTCAACATAATACGCAACAGATAATGGGTCAAATTCCAGAACCACGAGTTACAGTGTCAAATCCATTCAGTCACACAGGAGTTGACTATGCTGGGCCAATCAATATTAGAGTTTCCAAAGGAAGAGGACAGAAATCGTACAAAGGCTACATTGCGATTTTTATATGCATGAGTACTAAAGCAATTCATCTTGAGGCAGTAAGCGACTTAACGACAGAAGCATTTATAGCGGCTTTGAAAAGATTTACAGCAAGAAAAGGAAAATGCAATCATATATATTCAGATAACGGCACAAACTTCGTAGGAGCAGAGAAGAAATTGAATTCGGATTTTATGCAAGCTCTCCAACGGAATAGCATAGCTCCACAGCTAGCTAGTGAACAGATTGAATGGCATTTTATCCCGCCGGCAAGTCCCCACTTCGGAGGAATTTGGGAAGCTGGCGTTAAATCAGTAAAACACCACCTGAAAAGAGTGAAAGGTGAAAGCACGCTGACATACGAAGAAATGAGTACGCTATTGGCACAAATCGAAGGAATACTAAATTCAAGACCACTATACCCAATAGATTGCAGCAACGAACTAGACGATATTCTAACACCCGGTCATTTCATCATTGGTCGACCTATGTTGGACGTTCCAGAAGATGTGGATGAAAAGGCAGTATCATCACTAGACAGATGGAAGTTGATTTCAAAAATGAAAAATCATTTTTGGCAAAAATGGAAGGACGAATATTTGGTTACGCTTCAGAAACGTTTAAAATGGCAAACGGACACAGTGAACTTAGAAAAAGGCCAAATGGTATTGATAAAAAGTGTAAATACAAGCCCAACGAAGTGGCCACTTGGACTGATTGAAGAAACACATCCAGGGAACGACGGCAAGGTTCGAGTTGTATCCATAAAAACACAAAATGGAATTGTAAAGAGACCGATAACCAAACTATTCCCATTGGATACAGAGAAAGAAGAAATGAAAAGGAAGCACAGCTCGAATGCGGTTAAGCCAGCAATACTCCTAAACTGTTTACTATTGCTCACGCTTACAAGTGGAGTATCAACGTCAAATCTTACAACTGATGGAAAAAATGATGGGTTGAACTAAGCACTCCCAATACATGGTTGAACAAGGCGTTTAACGAGACGGTACTAGAATGGACTTGTGAAAACCATCACAGCCAAGTTATGAGGATCACCGCTCAAGGAATACTAAAACTTCGCCAAGGCTGTACCGCTCGCAATGGGAAACATCTTCTGACCGCAGCCCATGATGTCACCACCGAAGACGTCATCAACGATCAAACATCACCCATTACGGTATTAGCAAGTAACATTAAACTAGAGAAAATAAAGCCATTGGGCACGAAATTAATTAACAACACTTATGATATAATGAAGCTTAAAGAAGTAGTAAATGAGCACAAATTAGAAAACATACAGCTAAGAGGAATCAACTTTCATAATGCAAGTGGACACATCTCATTATTATTAATACTAATTGGAGTATCTATTTTGTTTATATTGTACGGAGCACAAAAATGTAAAGAAAAAGAAAATAAAATTAAAATTGAATTTGGAGCGCCATCTAATGTAGCGTAGAAATAAATTGTAATCAAGACGATATTAATAAATAATAGGTCATTAAGGCCCCCCGCAAAATGTTCATAACTGAACATACAACCCTCGCAGACGTTACAATATGATTCCACTTGAAAGGGTCGCGTTAGGTAGACGACTAGACGTTCCCGTTTCACACGCCTGCACACATATGGTGCGAAGCGACCACAAGCAAGGATTGTATTAGAGATAAGATAAGTAAGTTAGAGCAGCTCAACACCAATTAGAGATAAGTATAATGATGCTCAAGAAAGAGAAGTAATATAAGTACATATGATATATATAAGGAACCAATGAGGTTCATATGTTGAACAAGAACAAGATAATTGATAAATATAAATGTAAAGACAGTTGTCTCATGTTCTTAATACATAAGTTAAACTATAAAAGCAGCGACTGAAATGAATAAAGATCAGTTCCTAACAAGTACGCGATGGTGTTCTTTCTTAGGGATTCGGCAATTGTGCGAACATTTGACAGATCGATGAGCTGTACTATCTGCTCTTCAATTTGAAGAATAAGTTGCACAGTTTCTATGATGATCAGCGAAAAAATTAATTTTGGGAGAATTTTTTTCATGGAGGAAATCGCGATTGCAATCTAGCTTTTTTTCAAAAAGTGATAAATTTAAAGCAAAGTTGCCGATTAACACCTTAATAGCCGCGAAGGTTACCAACGGATTAAAATGTGATGTATGAATGATTAATAGGGCATTCAATTCTCTGTCAAGTGTATCTGACCATTTTAAAATCCACAAGCCAAAACTGAAATTATAACCATTTTTATAAAGGTACGTTTTTATACCCTTGCAAAGGGTATTATAATTTTGCCCAGAAGTTTGCAACGCATAGAAATATTCATTTCCGACCCCATAAACTATATATATTCTTGATCAGGGTGACGAGCTGAGTCGATTGAGCTGTCGTCTGTCCGTCTGTCTGTCTGTCTGTTTCTACGCGAACTAGTCTCTCAGTTTTAAAGCTATCGAGCTGAAATTTTGTACAGAGTCTTCTTTTTCCTGCACACTACTAATATGTCGGAACCGACCGGATCGGATGACTATATCTCATAGCTCCCATAGGAACAATCGGTCGGAAAACTAGTTTTAGTATGAAAAACTTTTTTCTTTTCAATGGAAACGTCTCCAAACTTTGTAATCGTAGGTTTTATATGTTTTTTTATAATCCTACAAGCTCTCATACAAACTGCCAAACCACTGCACCATATTCCAGGCGGAAGTCTTCGCAATAAGGAAAGCAGCGGAGTTGGCGGAAATTCACGCTCCATACAACCAAATAAATATCTTCGTGGACAGCCAAGCGGCAATCAAGGCAATGCAAGGACACTCCATCAACTCCAGAAATGTCCTGGCGAGCAGGGAAGCGCTAGATTCCCTCAGCATCTCCAGAAAGGTGCAAATCTACTGGATTCCCAGCCACCGGGGCATCGACGGAATCGAGATGGCAGACAGTCTTGCAAAAGCCGGAGTCGTACTCGGCCAAGAAGAAACACTAAACATACCTATCTCCATACAGACGCTTCATAGCAAGATGGAAGAGATAGCAGAGAAAGAAGCGGAGGTAAGGTGGGAAAACACCAGCGGATGCAGAATCTCTAAAATTATGTGCAAGACAAGAGACAAAAAACTTACGCACTATCTGCTACAGCTCCAGAGAAGAGACTGTAGACTGCTCATTGGCATACTAACGGGACACTGCCTAGCAGCCGCTCATGCGATAAAGCTAGGCATAACAACAGAGGACACCTGCAGGAAATGTATGGAAGCTGGAGTCGCAGATACTCTAGAACATCTAATTTGCAGCTGCCCAGCAATTGCCACGACAAGATTACAAATTCTGCACACCCCACGGTTCTCTTCTTTGGAGGAAGCGGCCAAGAGACCCCCAAAACAGTTATTGGCATTTGCCAAAACGACAAGAATCCTCCTGGACTTCTAAGACAAACGTACCCAAATAATCACCCGGCCTCATTAAGGACCCTAAGGTATATGTGTGACCCCATCTGGGGTCAGCCGGAACTACCTACCTACCTACCTTATAATCCTACTAGTTTTTTTTTTAAATCGGACAACTATATGGTATAGCTGCCATACAAAAGATAGGTCTGAAAAACAGTCTACATAAGTTAGAAAAACTTTTTTGTTTTTAATGGTAGCATCCTGCATTTTTGTATTTGTTTGTTTCTCGTGCTTTTACATAATTCTACAAGTTTTGTCCAAGTCGGATGACTATATCATATAGCTCCCATACGAACGATCGGTCGGAAAATAGGAAAAAGAGTATTTTTTGAAAATATTTAAGCGAGCACTTGCAAGGGTATAAAAACTTCGGCACAGACGAAGTTAGCTTGGCTTTCTCGTTTTACAATAAAAAAAACTAGCTTTTTCGCAATTTCTCGAAAACGGCCCCGCCAAAAAATTATTGGTCTAGATTTTTGGAATCAGCGAAGGGTTTTACATATGAAATGACTGTCAAATGACCGGGATACAAAATGCTGTAAACTAGTGTTATATAGTCCATAAGTATAATAATGTCTGACTACTAATTGATTACTATTATAAATAATCAAAAATAATCGGGACTATTGGCAATTACCAAAAAATAATCAATCAAGAAAGAAAGTCGGTCAAGCCCGACTATAACATACTCTGTACCAAGAAAATTTGTCTTTTGATCATAACTCGAAAACCGTTCATCCGATCTTCTTCATTCCTTTGGCGGATCGATAAGTTATCCTAAAAAATAAATATGTCCAGAAGGAACAAGCCATCTATCTTCAAAACTGTGGGAGATATGACGTTTTTTCTAAATTGCGGGGGCGGGAGGGGGCGTGGCCAAAATTGAAAATAATCTTGATCTGCCTGCAGACATAAGAAGCATTTGTCTTATACATGTCAAACCTCTATCTCTTACCATCTCTGAGATCTGTGCGTTCATACGGACAGACAGACGGACGGACAGACGGACAGACAAACAGACGGACAGACGGACATGGCTATATCGACTCGGCTGTTGATGCTGATCAAGAATATATACTTTATGGGGTCGGAGATGCTTCCTTCTGCCTTTTACATACTTTTGCACAAACTTATAATACTCTGTGTACCAACGGTACAGAGTATAACAAGGAACTCTATTACTATATGCTTTAGAAGTCAGGTACGTATTTACAGTGATATTAGGTACTTCAGATTGTGATTGCACGAATTTACTGTTTAGGAAATTTGGATCAATATCCTTAGACATGGCCGGTTTTGGTTTTCCTATTCCTAAACACTTAATTTCTTTCCAAAATTTTCTGGACGATATTGCACTTGTAAGTTTCGAGACATAATAGCTTCTTCTTGCAGAGTTGCATTTAAGAGTTACGGCCTTCCGCTGGGTCTGGTATTCACTAAACAGACTATCTATCCTGTACCGTTTCCATTTCTTATAAGCTTCGTCACGTTTTATAATAGCCCTTTTTATATCAGCATTGAACCACGAGTTTTGTTTTGGTTTAACGTTTTTTTGTCTGAGTGGAGCATTCTTATTGTACAGACTTTCATTATTTGTGTTTATGTACTGAAGTTGGTCATTTACATTTGGCATGGTATAGATTATATCTAAGTTGCAAGTATGCAAGTCAAGAAGAAGCAGATTATAGTCAATATTCTTGTAGACCCGGTAGGTTATACAGCAGTCTTGAAGGTCAGGAAGTACATTATAGACTAAGAAGATTAAATCGTGCTTGGAAAAGGCAGGTACTGAAAGCAGGGACCGTAACGGTTATAATTTTTTGAATAAAAATTGTTGAATAACAATTATTTCTTGATTTTTATCAAAAAATTATAAAATAATTCTAATTTTTGATTTTAAAGAATTAAATTTCAATTTTTATTTCAATATCATAAAATAACGCTTAAATTCAATTTGTATTATACAAATTAAAAATAAAAATTATTTTCAATTTTTATTAAAAAAATCGGAAAATAAAGATTATTTTTCAATTTTTATTTAAAAATTGAAAATAAAAATTGAATGTAAATAATTTAAGAACCGTAAAGTGTACTACTAAAATCTAAAAACATTCATGATGTGTGAATCAATACCTCTCATATGATACTTCACATGTCTTGATAGGATCAACATTAAGGATTCTGAAGGTATAACTTCAGATGAATAAACCATTTAACAAGTCGGTGGCGTGCACAGTTAGTCCACAAGACCAAGTCGGGGATCCTGGTTGGTCTGAACCGAGCTTAATGAAGGAAAACTCTCTTTGGCCCGTCCGAAGTTAATATACCCTTGTAGCTCAAATAATTTTAATAATTAAAGGTGCTAGCTAGCTATCCATTTAAATTATGTCTAATAGTTTGTGCTACACATTACAACTAGGAACAACAAAAGTTTAATTATTTCAAAGAAGATTTAATATAGAGGTACAATTAGCTGCGAAGACAACTTTTCACTCAATAATAAATCAGCTGTTCGCTGACATTTTCGCTGATTTATTTTTGAGTGCAATGTTGTCGACGCAGTTAATTGTACTGCTTCCTTAATTTGATCGAATTGGTCTCTAAAAATGAGGAATCCGATGACGAAAATGATCCTGAACTGAAGTTGGCGATAACAGAAATTAACGGATACGCTCCTAAACCAATTGATCTTCAGGAAAACTTAATGAACTATTGGGAAGGCAACAAGTTCACGTATCCTTGTCTTTAGCAAATTAGCAAAAGTACTGCATAGTGTGCCTGCTACTCAAGTTTCGGTAGAAAGAGCATTTTCTGCCCTAAAACTGGTACTTTCCGACTTGAGATGCAATTTATCATCGGATTCAATTAAAAAAATACTGTTCCTTAAATTAAATAAATAAATATATAATTATATATTGATTGAATTGGCTTGTATTATTTGTTGTATTTTTATACTCTGTACCGTAGGTACATAGAGTATTATAAGTTTGTGCAAAAGTATGTAACATCCAGAAGGAAGCATCTCCGACCCCATAAAGTATATATATTCTTGATCAGCATCAACAGCCGAGTCGATATAGCCATGTCCGTCTGTCCGTCTGTCTGTCTGTCCGTCTGTCCGTCTGTCCGTCCGTCTGTCTGTCCGTATGAACGCACAGATCTCAGAGATGGTAAGAGATAGAGGTTCGACGTGTATGGGACATATGCGCAATATGGAAAAAACGTCATATCTCCCACAGTTTTGAAGATAGATGGCTTGTTTCTTCTGGACATATTTAGTTATTAGGATAACTTATCGATCCGCCAAAGGAATGAAGAAGATCGGGTGAACGGTTTTCGAGTTATGATCAAAAGACAAATTTTCTTGGTACAGAGTATGTTATAGTCGGGCTTGACCGACTTTCTTTCTTGTTTTATTGATTATTTTTGATTATTTGCCAAAAATTTAATATTCAGCCTGTAAATACACTTAAGACAATATAAGAAAATCGTGCAAAAAAAAAACCGCAGTTTTTTTTGCCTTTTACATAATCGCTGGATAATTGGATCCTAGAAAGTATATTTTAATATAGTATATTATATATGGTATATATAAAATTTACTAATTATTGAATGGCTTATGGATTGAAAATGGCTTAAAACTGCTGTTTTTTTTTGCACGATTTTCTTATATTGTCTTAAGTGTATTTACAGGCTGAATATTAAATTTTTGGCAAATAACCAAAAATAATCAATAAAAAAATCGGATTATTTTTGATTATTTTTTGGTAATTGCCAATAATCCCGGTTATTTTTGATTATTCTAATCGAAGTCAATTAGTAATCGAGATAATCTAAATATAATCGTAATTCAATGATTATTTTTCATTTTAAATAAAAGTAATCAAATATCTAATGACTGTGATTAATAATCATTATTTAACAGCTATGGTTCTATCATACCATTTCTTCTCACTCTTTATTTGTAATAAAAATTAATTTACTGTCGTTTTTAAGCAGCCCACTTTAAAAAAAGACAGACCATTGTAAAACTATAAATAAATAACTAGCGATTAAATAATACAGGCAGATTTCTGGACAATAACTTAAGCTATTATTTTTGACGTTGTTGTTTGTGTCATTGGCCTCATGAGGTGGCCTATTCATATTTAAATCGAAAAGTAATTTGACAAAACTGTACTTTGCCACAAAAGGTGGAACCGGGTTTGGTTTGAACGTAAACAATTTTATTGAAACCCGCAACTCTCCATATATTTTTAACAAAAATTGTATAAATCTTGCAGTACAATAACACAATCATAATGTGGAATTAATCATTTGCAAATTGACTCCCAAAAAAGATTTTTCAAGTCTCGTCGCAACATCTATTTTGAGCGATGTGAGCTTGTGCTTTACGGAAGCCCTAATGGCTTTATGGACAGCTCTTTTATTCTGACATGATCTATCAATGGTTACCACTGACGGCAGACCGTTTTTACTTTTAGAAAGCGAATGATTTCGCGAAAGTCTAACCCCCATAAATAATCCGATAACTTCGCGAAATCATTCGCTTTCTAAAAGTAAAAACGGTCTGCCGTCAGTGGTAACCATTTTCACGACAGACGTGAAAAATCATTAAAATTTTCGAACACTTCCCGATGGTAAGCCATAAAATGCTGCCTCAAATTCGTAATATGGTGGCCAGATTTTGTTCTACATACGCTGCATACCGACTGTTTTGATTCATTGTCAAATTTAAAAAAAAAGTGCACCTAAGCATCAGAGTGGGGAGGTTGTCAGCAGTTTGTAACCTCGTAGTCTTCGTGCTACAGTCAGAAACACAAATGGTCAGCGGCTAGCAGTATGACTTCACTAATACTTAATCGATTTAAGTACAAGGAGAGACGCCCAAAAAAAACCTTGGGCATTTTCCCCGACGAAATGGCTGAGATCTAATACTTACCTACAACTTTTGATGGTGTGTAAACGTTTTCTCGGTAGACATAAGCGTGACCATCCAAAACTAGCACCATTTTTGGAATTTCGTCTACTCCAGTTTTTCTAAGTATTGATGGTTCATGGGCAGCATTTAAAGTTGCGAAGTAAATACCTGTATATTCAAATGCTCTCATAATATAATAAATTATAATTGAGTAAAAGCGCAAAGAGCAATACCTAAGGGTTCCAGAGTATCAATCAACTTTTTGAATTCTCCGACGATCCGCGTACACCGAAAACACCAGTCATTGTAAAACATAACAATGTGCAACTTCTTGGAGCTTTTTGGTATAATAGATTGTTCAAAGTACTTTGATGTAACCGATAATTTATGGTACAGCCCAATATCTTGGTCAAAGAAGAAATGTTTGCCAAAAAATTCCTCCACTGGGTCAAAAGCGTATCGGTTATAACCACTGTAATCATGTTTTTGCTTTAAATAATGTGAGTCCTCATGAGTTATTCCATGTCGATCGTAGATTAGTCGACGATCACTGTCACTTAAAAGTTCATAGGCTTTCTTAATTTCCACAAATTTTTCCTCAGCGTCTGGATGTCTACTTTTATCAGGATGCCTAAAAAGAGAATATATAATTTCACTAATTATTAAAATACTGTAAGAAGGAACAAATAGTTGAGTGTGTTTTCTTACCATTCTTTAGCCAGCTGCTTATATGCTCGCCTTATTTCCTGAGTAGTTGAAAGACTGTTAAGGCCTAGTGTAGCATAAGGGTCATTTGAAGAGCAAATACAAAAGTCTGCTACAATACATAGCAACAATCCATTGACCAGACAATAGCAAATTGAGCCAAATGAGATCTTCCACATTGTTGTATAGTTCCCTTTTAATTTTGCATCCTTTCAATAAATATCTGCAATATTAAAAAATAAGCCGACAAATAAATGAGATCGTAACTTAGCCGAAAAAGGCATATTTTCATAATTTTTGATGCTATATCTATAGTTTGGCTGACAAAATCCTCTAGCTTGATTCTCCACGAGGGTGTCGCCTGGTCAATAGACACTGTATGTACCTCGTCTTTCTACTTTCTCTTGCTCGTCTTACACCCAGCAAATGCAGTGTCTATGGCATTTACTATCTATCTCAATTATGGGAAAGGTTGACCCAACGCTAAGTTTAGAGGTTCCTGGCAGGGGGCATAAAATGCTGTGGGGTGGTTCCCAAGAACAAAATTAACCATCATGGAACCTTTAACAAACACGCAACACATAAGGAACCAAACTCATGCTGGGATATCAGCCCAGCCCCAGTTGTACAGCCTGGGCTGTGAGTCGCACGGATGATCGATCGCTATGGTGGCTGAGGAATACTTGCTGCTTACTCCGTCTTGGTTCCATGTTACGTAGCAAATTGTGGTTTCTAAATTTCTCCTGTACTTCTTTGCATGTCTGTAAGTCCTTTTTTAACTTCGGCAGTAGGCTTAAATGTTCAGTAAAAGTTGGTTGGCCGATACATAGGAACCCTTCCAAGGGCATATGATCCTTGAATATCATTTCTTTTATCTTTAAATCTTTAACCATCTCCAAACACGAACCTCTCACCAAGCAAAAACATATTGTTGGTCGTGCAGTGCCTCGCATAAATGTATGATCTCTAATGGCAACGCTAGTAGATCGTCTATTAACCAAAGCAAAGACAAAAATTTCTGCCAGATTAATAAACCTGCGACCATTAGAGTCTAACACCGTATCTCTCGTTTCTCTTTTTTACAGTAGCTTGGTTTGTACTACCTGCGGATAAAATCCACATATTTGCTTTTCTCCGATCCTCGCATTGCAGTCACCAATAATCATCAAGTTATCCTTGCACTCCTTATTATTTAGTATGTCATTCAATTTGTATATGACTGCATCCCATCTAGCATAGTTAAGGTAACAGGAAGCCAAAGTGGTCCTTATATATAACTTGCTGTATTCTTTGCTAGACGAAATTTAATTAGTTTTTTGTTGTCAGTCTTTTGTTTAGGGCTTTTAAAGTTATCTCAGCAACATTAAGATCTTAGCATTAGTTGTTGAACGCCATCCAGATCCCATCGATGTTGATGCTGACATTGTGCACATAAACTTTCGGAGTGTTGTTGATTGAGGTATGATGTTTCTTCATCATTACTAATACTGCTTAGTCGCGGTCTACAAATATATTTGTTTCCTTTAGCCTAGGTGCAATTTTGCAGATTTGTAAAGCCAGATCTTGCATCATTTCTGTGATTGATGTCCGTGTTTGTTCGGAGCAGAGCCGCTTATATCATATTAATTTAAATGTAAATGCCGTTTGTCTAATGTTTGTTTTGCATCCAACACTTGTAAACAATACCCAACATCAAAGCTCACACTGTTAACTCCCACGCTCAGAACTTTTATCTGAGCTGAGCTTTCTATGCAGCGGTAGCCAGCGTCTGAGATCGAAAAGTAATCATTTAATAATCCGAAGCCCTTTTGTGTTATTAAATATAGGTGATTTATTCGATATCCTCCTTTAAATATCCTTTTATACAAACGTTTCTTCTATTTTGCTGTTTAACTAGGTTATCAATAATCGCTTTATCTCTTTCTTCTTCTTGCTTAAGAAGCTCATTTTCGCTAGCCAACTCCTTTATTTGTTCATATACGTTTCCTAATTCTTCCTTCACGTCCTTCTTTATCTCATCTATATCCGCCTTCGTTGCCAAATTTTTTTATGTACTGCTATCAGATGGTACATCGTTGGTTCTTCCTGAGTGCTCTCTTTACAGTTTCTGACTCAGAAGGTGTGCCTGCATTGAGATACGACCCATTTGGCGGTAATACCATATATTTAGCGGACCCATATTGCAAACTCTGGCTTAAAACGGCTTTTTTTCTTCGTGTTCTACTTTTAGGCTGTTTCTCAATAGTAACAAGTGCTGCTTGGGAGAGCTTTTGCGAAGTTCTTAAAGCTTTTACTGGAACTTTTCGATGATCAAAGTCAAAGTCCAATCTGACAGCTGGCTAGAGGAGTCTCAAGTTTGTAGAACTCCTGATGTTCTGGGAGGTCAATCAATGGCCTCCATCAGTCTCCGACGCAGAGAAAAACCCCAAATCCGATTAGTATCAGCTTGCCTATCTTGTGCTTAGGGAAATCGTTTATTTTATGTTTATTATATGCACTTGCACTCTTAGCAGGGGGGCTGACTTAAATGTCTTTCTTATATATTGGATATATGATGTAGTCTTGAAAGCTAGCGGGTACTTTGGTGGATTCAAAAATATTGTTGAAGCCATCTGAAAGCTTGAAGATGCAATTCAGAGACATTTTTATAGACCTATCCATGGAATCTATCGGTTCCTGGGGCTTTGTTTGCTGTGCTCTTTACCATTGCGCTTTAAATCTTCTGTGTTGCAATTAGGCAATTCAGATTCTCCGCTGTGATAGGTGGAGCAAACCTAATCGTACTGCTACATTCGGTTGTGCACAGGAATCTTTCAAAATATTCAGCCAGTGCCGATGGTTCAACAGATACCATTTTCTTCGCACAAGATCTATTTAGTTTTTAGCCAGGACCTCGATTAGAAAGAGCGATAGCACATATCGCTTATCCATCTCTTGAAAGATAACAAGAAAGAAAGTCTGACAAGCCCGACTGTACTATACTCTGCATTAACAAAAGTCTTTGCTCAGAATGTATTTTGTTGTCGCAGTAACAGTAGAAAGCAGTGCTGCAACACCAAACACTCTTTTAATCATAACTTGAATACCGTTTACCCGATCTTTATATATTTTAAATTTATGTTTTGGCGGTCCAAAAGCATATCTAAGCATACTTTTCACGGGACCCAGTGCATTTTGTTGGGCAGGTCGAGTACAGCATTTCATCTTCCTCCTTCTTATACTTGGTTTCTTCCTAACACCCCCAAAATCTAAAGTTATGGCCCAAAAATCGCATTTTGATTGTTTTACTCATTTAAACTGAAATTACTCACGCATAGACCGTCTGATTGTATATAACCTTGGCAATTCCGATAGCGACAAGAGGATCCTAAATTATAACAATCAATGGCTTGATAGATATAGCTGATATTACCGTCTGATTGTGTATAACCTTGGCAATTCCGATAGCGACAAGAGGATCCTAAAATATTTCAATCAATGGCTTGATAGATATGACTCGAGGGCTAAGAAATGCGGGTTACAGATCTATCATTTTCAATGTTTTTCCACTTTGGCCTTAATTGGATTTACTGTTCTATTCTATGTGGTTTTCTTTTAAGTTTTATTATAACATAATTATAATTTCTATGAATTTGGATACCGTCTGACGAAGTTATTCGCGTATTTCTAAGTACACATAGACTATTTAGTATCATACCTGTTAAATAATGATTATTAATGGTAGTCATTATTAAATAGATTATTTTTGTTTAATAGTTGAATTAATGATTAAATTGCGATTATTTTCGGTATCACACAATTATTTAATGATTACGATTACAAATAATCAAAAATAATGGAAAATTACCATAAATTAATAAAAATAGTTGAAAATAATGGAAAATAATGGAAAATAATCGTTTTAATATTTTCCATTATTTTCCATTAATTTCCATTATTTCGACTATTTGAGACTATTTTGAGAAAAACAAATTATTTCCAACATCACATTTAATAACAACAATGTTTCTGTACGAGATTGGCTTACAACATATTAACAAGAACGTATTAAATATTACATGTTTTCACATTAAACAAAAAATTATGAGTCTTTGAAAGCTCACTTAATGACCATTATGAATAATATAGATTATGTCGGCATAACCACAGATTGCTGGACGTCAAGGGCCACAGAAGGATATATTACAGTAACCTGTCATTTTATAAATAACAATTTTGAACTACAGTCGGCAGTTTTGTCTACACAGAAACTTTTAACATCCACATATCATACTGCAAAGAACATAGCAGAAACTTTGCTTAGTATCATGACAGAGTGGAACGTACACAATAAAGTTGTAACTGTAGTAACTGATAATGACGCAACTATAAAGAAAGCATGTGAGTTGCTAAGTCTAAATCACTTACCATGCTTTTCCCACTCGCTAAACTTACACGGACAGGATGCTTTAAAATTGACTTGTCTCAAAGGCATATTGACCAAGTGCAAGCGCATAGTCGCATACTTCAAGTCAAGCGCAATAGCTAATGCGAAGCTTAAGCAGTCACAGGACGTTGAAAGCCCTAAGGGGCTAATCCAAGAGGTTCCAACTATTTGGAACAGCGCATTTTCAATGATGAAGCGCATCATTACACTTAATGATTCTATTTCTAAAGTGCTGCTAAATTTGCCTAAGGCTCCACAACCCTTTTCAGCTGATGAAATTATCCTTCTAACAGAGCTAACGGAACTGCTAAAGCCTTTTAACGACGCTACTGAGCAAATTTCCGCAAATAAGACAGCAACCATTTCACTAATAATACCGATGGTTAGCGAGCTGCACCAAAATCTAGACCAAATGCGTCCTAAAATAAAGTCTTCCATTGTCTTGGAAGCACACAACCTAATGATGCGTCGACTGCCAGAGAGATTTGCTTTGTACGAACAGAAGTCATTTCCGAGACTCGCAACTTTGCTTGACCCTCGCTTTAAAAAGGATGGCTTCTTAGATGCCTCGAATGCAGAAGAAGCAACAGAAGCTCTGCAACGCACTGGAGCAACCAACACCACCCGAAGCTACCAAACCAACTCGCTTTACATTTATGCAGTCTGATGCAATAATTATACTAAGGCAATATTTGGGAAAGTCTAATGCATCTGAGGAGGTAAATGGTAAATGCAAATTCTCTCTCTTAAACATATGATAGGCAGCGAACAGACGACCAAAAAAAAATAATGAATATGTTTAATGTTTGTGTTTAATTTATTGTGAAAACATGTAATATTTAATACGTTCTTGTTAATATGTTGTAAGCCAATCTCGTACAGAAACATTGTTGTTATTAAATGTAATGTTGAAAATAATTTGTTTCTCTCAAAATAGTCTCAAATAGTCGAAATAATGGAAATTAATGGAAAATAATGGAAAATATTATAACGATTATTTTCCATTATTTTCAATTATTTTTAATAATTTATGGTAATTTTCCATTATTTTTGATTATTTGTAATCGTAATCATTAAATAATCATAAATTTTTCACCAGCAACTATATAATCACTACGACTATTTTCCAAAAATAATTTAATTGATTAGTAATTATAATGGCAACTTAACAGGTATGTTTAGTATTTTATAACCTTGCAGAGGGTTTATTGAAATTTTCCAGATGTTTGTAACGCATAAAAAAAAAGCATTTCCGACCACATAACGTATATAAATTCTTGATCAGCATAACGAGCTTAATCGTCGGTCTGACCGCAAACAAACAAACAACATATTGGTATTGCCGTAAATGTGTATGAGCTAAATAATAAGTTTGTGCAATTCAATTTAATTTACGTATATTAACGTATATAAATTCTTGATCAGCATAACGAGCTTAATCGTCGGTCTGACCGCAAACAAACAAACAACATATTGGTATTGCCGTAAATGTGTATGAGCTAAATAATAAGTTTGTGCAATTCAATTTAATTTAATTCAATTTAACAAGCTCTACCTTACTGGAGTAATAGTGTTTGGAAGCCCAAACTCATTAGAAATTAAGCATATATTTAAATTTGCCACTACTGTGTTTTGCTCCTATCGTTTCACGCCATTCAACTCGTATATAGCGTAAATGTTAAGCTTCACACACACATAAAAATCTTATTTTTCATTCCATTTTATTCTAACGAAACCTAATACCGAGTTTTGTCCCATTGCCATGCTGGCATCTCTTTCGCATGTATTGACTTGAAGTCAGTCACATTTCTGCAACCAACGCAGCGACAGCTCATTGCGTCTGACCGATAATTATCATCTGATCCAAGAATAATATATAAATATAAGAATAAATCAATAAATTTACACAAAATACAGTCCACTTAAATTTTAATTCATTTACAAACATTTAAAGGTACTACGAACCGAATCACAACCGAAGTGCAAGTATGCAGCAGTATTGTTTAATTGTCGCTCGTTTTATTATTCCCATGCGCGATGAAGAGTGTTATTCAACAGCGCGGCTTTTGCAAAGCCTGAATAACACGAGCATTCAACAATGTCGAGTCTTTTAATCAAGAAATCAATGTATTATCTGCTTATGAAGTACGTTTGACACAATTGCAGGAGAACTAGAATCGTTTTCTACAACTTACTGATCAGTTTTACGTATTCCAGGAAGTGCCTGGTTGGGTGAATCCAGAGGTGGATATTGATTACTACGAGACAAAGCATTTTCAAACGTATGCTCCGCTGAGCAGAGTACGAAACGAAAAACGAAGAGATAGCAGTCCCTTAGCAACAGAAACTGGCCAATTTAGAGTGTACTCATAATTCTGGGAATCATGCAGATTTGCATTTCGAGCGAATTAAGTTGCCAACCTTTTCTGGAAACTAAGAGGACTGGCGTTATTTTTCTGATATGTTTAAGGGATCCATTGGAAACAAATCAAGCCTCTCCAACCGCCAAAAGTTGCATTATCTAAAATCACATTTGGCTGGAGAATCGCTTACGCTGGCCAAACATATTGCCGTTACTGATGACAACTACAGCGAAGCCTGGAACAGATTAGTACAGCGCTATGACAAAAAGCATCTAATAATTCGCTCCTTTATAAAAAGTTTTTTGACGCTTCCTAGTGCTAGTGGAAGCAGTGCATCCACAGTGCCCAACATGGCGGATGGAGCAGATGAAGTCATCCGTGGTTTAAGAGCATTAAATTGTGAAGATCGGGACCCATGGCTCATCTTTATACTTCTGTCAAAACGTGACAACGAGACTCGCCAGGCTTGGGCCGAGACCAGAGAATCTGAATCTCCCACAGTGAGCATCAACAAATTCCTAAAATTTCAGTTTTAGCGAGGCGACACACTGGAATGAAGTTAGCTGGTACGGCAGTCCAATAGCCGTCGCGCAGCAACAACTCATCATGTTGTCACAGATCAGAGGAAAAATGCGCCTCATGTCAGCAAAATCATCCATTATTAAAATGCAGTCATTGGCCTTGTTCACCAGCACAAATCGATGTCAGAAAATCGGTGGATCTAGTTTGATTATTATCATGAACTATTGTAATGTGCATAATTGTGGATAAAAAATGTACAACTCAAACTGCCATTAAAAATCTACACGATAACTTCCCCGCATACTATTTTTTTACCGTTGCAAAGGGTATTATAATTTTGCACAGAAGTTTTCAACGCATCGAAATATTCATTTCCGACCCCATAAACTATATATATTCTTGATCAGTGTGACGAGCTGAGTCGATTGAGCTTTGTCCGTCCGTCTGTCTGTCTGTTTCTACGCGAACTAGTCTCTCAGTTTTAAAGCTATCGAGCTGAAATTTTGTACAGAGTCTTCTTTTTCCTGCACACTACTAATATGTCGGAACCGACCGGATCGGATGACTATATCTCATAGCTCCCATAGGAACAATCGGTCGGAAAACTAGTTTTAGTATGAAAAACTTTTTTCTTTTCAATGCAAACGTCTCCAAACTTTGTGATCGTATGTTTTATTTGTTTTTTTATAATCCTACCAATTTTTATTAAAATCGGACAACTATATGGTATACATGCCATACAAAAGATAGGTCTGAAAAACAGTCTTAGTTAGAAAAACTTTTTTGTTTTTAATGGTAGCATCCTGCAATTTTGTATTTGTTTGTTTCTCATGCTTTTACATAATTCTACAAGTTTTTATTCAAATCGGATGACTATATCATATTGCTCCCATACGAACGATCGGTCGGAAAATGGGAAAAAGAGTATTTTTTGAAAATATTTAAGCGAGCACTTGCAAGGGTACAAAAACTTCGGCACAGACGAAGTTAGCTTAGCTTTCTCGTTTAATAATAATTCCTTGTGGATGATTTTTGATGTTTGATGTATGCTGGTGAACAAGGCCAATTTCTAGCCCTTGACACAAGTAATCGGAAAGCATTTCTTTAAACTGGCAAACTTTGCTTTAATTGAGCCCCTCTCACATGATCAGCAATTGCTCGTCAAAATTTACTTGTCGCGTTTGCAACCGCAAACACCACACTTTGGTTCATGGATCCATGCACCAAGCTGGACAAGATACAACCAGAGAACAAAGCGCGGAGTGTAGCCATCAGCCTTCGAGTCCGAGGTTCGGAGATGGCCCACCGGCTTCTGTCGATCATCATATTCGGGAACATGCTGCGCAGCAACAAGCTGCATGTTACCGCAACTGGAAATTTTAGTGCGGAGCCATCAGCCTTCGAGTGCAAGGTTTAGAGATGGCCCACCGGCTACTATTGCACCCATTAGCGCAACTCTACACCAGGCCATTAACCGATTGGAATCACTTGAACTCAAATTTCGTCGTTTCCCTTCTTTCAAGGAAGAATATATCGCATTTTTATATGACTATCACCGGCGTGGCCACATGGAAATGCTGAAACCAGAGCAAATAGATGAGGAACCTGCTACCTGCGTGTATCTACCACATCACGCAGTCATAAAGCCCGACAGTTTGACTACCAGGGTTCGCGTCGTCTTCGACGGATCCGGAACAGACAGTTCAGGCGTTTCTCTCAATGAACGCCATCATGTTGGTCCACCAATGCAACGTGACCTGATTGGAGTATGCCTGCGGTTTCGCCAATACCATTATGTCCTTTGTGCGGACATCGAAAAGATGTTTGGAGGCATTCAAATTTTTAAGCCACATACAAACTATCAGAGAATTATCAGGCGCGAAAAAGAATGCGCACCATTACATTACTACCGTCTGCTTACTGTAACTTATGGTTTGGCACAATCACCATTTTCGGCTGTTCGAGTTCTGAAACAGCTAGCCCACGATCATCAAGAACAGTATCCACTAGCTTCCCGAGCACTTGCCCCTGATGCCTATGTGGATGATATCCCAACTGGATGCGACTCCATCAAAGATTCACCCATCCAAACTACTGAATCATCAACTATGGTGGAGCGGTCCATCATGGTTGGCTTAACCAGAGTCAGAGTGGCAACCCGCCAAGACTACAGTTTCAAAGATTAAATTTCCTGCCGACCGAATTGAGGAGCGACCGCAACCTTCAACTACATTTCATGGTGTACTCCATGACAGCATCAATGAGATTCTAATCAATAAAATATCGTCCTAGTTTCGTCTTTTGGGGGTAACTGGCTATTATTATCGTTTTATTGAACGACATCGCCCATCGTCATGCTTCTGGTCCGACAATTCATAATACGCATTTTCATACAGGAATGGATGCCACTTTCATAATTCTGCGCCAGCAGTACAGGATTTTGGGTGCACGAAACTTGGTGCGGAAGGCTGTGTTCCGATGCAAGACAAGCTTTTTACAGAGGCGTGCCACCAGTACTCAAATCATGGGCGAACTTCCTATTCCAAGAGTGCATGTCACTTCCTGTTTTCAGCATACCGTTCTGGACTACGCTGGTCTCATATCAATAAAGGAATTAAAGGGACGCAGTCCTAGGATCGGAAAGGCTTGGTTTGCCATTTTCGTGTGTTTGGCTACCAAAGCACTACATTTGGAGGTGGTCAGCGATCTCACCACCAAGGCCTTCATCGCAGCAATCCAGCATTTCATCGCACGTAGTTCCAAGCCAACTGGCCTCTATTCTGACAATGGGACCACTTTTCACGGCAGCAACCGAATCTTGGACGAGATGAGGCGAATTTCGATCTATCAGTCCAAGGATGAGTCGTTAGCCAATTTCTTTGTAAATAAAGGTATCAATTGGCATTTTATACCGCCTTCGGCACCTCATTTCGGAGGAATTTGGTAGGCTAGTGTCAGATCAGTAAAATTACACCTACGGCGTGTAATTGAATCAGCAGCTCTAACCTTTGAAGAATTATCTACAGTTTTGGGGCAGATAGAAGCTGTCCAGTCTGGACCCCCTTACTCCAGCGAATTTTCTTCATGGTGCCCCTTACACCGCCTTGCCAGAATCTAGTATACTAGATGTCAACTTTAATCGTTTGAAGAGGTGGAATCAGCTGCAAGCAATGGTCCAGGGTTTTTGGAAGCGCTGGCATATGGAGTATCTCACTTCGCTACAAGAGTGTTACAAATGGCAACTGGAAATTGCCAACATTCAAGTTGGTACTCTGGTCGTACTTAAGGAACCAAATTTGGGAAAACCCGAGTCGAAACCATCAAGACAGCGCATGGGACTTACAAACGGCCCATCACAAAGGTTGCTGCCCTTCCTCTTTACTGAACAATCGTTCAGGAAGGCCGGTATGTTTGGAAACCATTGGTACTCTGAAATTTTAATCCCAAACTCATTAGAAATTAAGCATACACCTGCAGTTTTTAGCCGGCTCGAGGTCATGTTATGCTCTCGCACAACTTTAAACGGAGACACAACACCACAAAGGAGGCTGGTAGATCGTACAGCTGTTTCAAGAGGAACCACTCTCCATCATCAGCGATCAATGCCTACCGATTGAACGTTTCTCCAAAGTCTCTCCATGCCTGCGGTGGTATAACCGTTTGGGAATCCCAAAACAGAATGCGCGCAAAAACATCGAGAGGCAGCGTAGAAACAGACAGTCGCCTTTGTGTGTGTGTTCCACAGGTCTTGCCTTTTTTTAAGTGTGAGAGATACTCTCCCCACTGCTCATAACGGTGACCAAAAAGTTTGTTTGCATAAAATGCATTAAAACGGGGGTTTTAGTTGCTATAAATTTGTATTTGTATTTATTTATGTATCATCCTAACGCTACAAGTTACAAAAACTTATATATTATTGCGCTAGTCACAGGGGCAAATAAAATAAAAAAAAAACATTGATATTAGTGATGAAATAACTTACTTGATATAATCTAAAAGCAGTTTTCCTGGAACAATATTGAAACTTAGATATTGATGTGCAATTATTCAAGGACATTTCCGCTATTGTTGTAAACTAAAACTAAAATTTTAATTTAAAATATATTTTAGATATGCTTCGTCTCCTTAATGTTTCTCTATAATTTAATTTTTAAAATTCAGTTTTTAGGTGAGTTTCTAATTTTATTTTAAACTGCGTGGCGCTACTTATGGTTTTCAAACTATGGGGCAGCTGGTTCCAACTGCGAACAGCGAAAATAAAGAACTGTTTTTCGGAGTAGGAAAGCCTGTAAATTAAGCACACTAAGTTACACGTCCTTCTAGATGCGCAAAAGCTTAACATTTCAAAAAGATACGACGGCTCGCTGGTATATATAATCCTATGGAGAAGTATCAGTGCTCTGAGTGTTATCCAAGATTGTAATGGAAGGTTAAATATATTTATGGAAACGTCTGATATTCGGTCTGAACGAGTACGGTTATATATATATCTTGCAATATTATTAAAGGCCACTCGCATTTTATGTTGACTTCTGGAGTCTGAAATACCAATGACTTCGATTCCATAAAATAATCGGGAAGTTAAATAGTTCTTAGCAATTAATAGTCTGAGATTGGTCGGTATGAAGTATTTAGTAAGATACAATTGCCTGAGAAGTCCGTATAGTTTACCTACAGACGCGGTGATATGGTCACTCCAAGTTAAAGTTTGATTATACGTAAATCTTAGATTGCTCGCTCGCTCTACATACTGAACTGGTAAATTGTTGATCTTCAATACTGGCAATCCCACAGCTATAACTATGCACTTAGACTTAACTGGGCTTAAGCCAAGGCCATTCTTATTTGCCCAGTCATTAACTTTACATAGATCACTATTACATATCTGAACACATTCATTAAACTTTGACATAGGACGAGAAAGATACAGTTGCATGTCATCGGCATACATGTGTCCTTTACAATTAGACAAAACTGATGGTAAGTCATTTACATAAACAGAAAACAGCAAGGGTCCAAGAATCGATCCCTGGGGCACACCTCGACTAAGGATCAAGAGCGATGATGAAGCAGTACTTGCAGTTACTAGTTGTCGTCTATTGCACAGATAAGATTTTTACAGGTCTACAGCGGTGTTTGAGAACATATACATACGATTTAGTTTAGTGCATAGTACATCATGGTTTACTGTGTCGAATGCCTTACTATAGTCTAGAAGAGTCAATAGTGTTATATTTCCATTGTCAATTTGTTTTCGGATGTCCTCCGTTATTTTAAGAATTGCCGTGGTGCAACTTCTATTCTTCCTAAAGCCTTACTGATTATTATTGAAAAGTGTATTTGAAGTCATGAATTCACTAATTTGCTTCGCCATCAGACGCTCAAATATCTTTGACAAGTAAGGAAGAATAGATATTGGTCTATATTCATTTGTGGATTTGGGCAATGGAACAACCTTAGCTACTTTCCAAGAGTTCGGAAATGTAGAGGTGGTTAAAACAGTATTAAATAAATAAGTTAAGTAGGTCAGAATTTTGGGAAGAATTATTTTTACGAACTTAGGATTGATATCATCCAGTCCAGTAGCATTCGACTTTATCAACAGAACAGATTCCAGTACATCACACTGAATAACACATGAAAAATTAAAATTATTATCACATTCTTTGTATGGTAGACTATTCAGGTACATATTACACGTAATTTCAGGTACTGGTGTATGTACAAATTTCCTGTTTAGTTCATCAGGGTCAACATTAATTTTTGTGGACGTCATGGGCTTACTTATTCCCAATTTTTTAAAATAATCCCATGTTTGTCTATTGCTACTTGCATATTTAAATTTGCTATGATAATAGTTGCGTTTCGAAGTATTTATGAATTTTTGAACGGTCTTTCTCAGATTCTTATATTGCACTCGAAGGTTATTAGTTTTAAAGCGTTTCCATTTACAAAAGGCATCATCGCGAAGACTAATGTGTTTTTTTATGTTATATGTAAACCATGGTTTGTCTGTATGTCTACATAGTTTACGCCGAAGCGGAACTGAGCGATCATACAGGAACTTAATATTGTGCTGCAAAAAGTCCAGCTGGGAGTCAATTGTAGGAAGATTATAGATCGAATCCCAAATGCACGAGTTGAAGTCATCATCTAATTTCTCATAGTCAATATTTTTAAAGTCTCTATACTCAATCTCGTAGTCACTATAGTCAAGTTGTATATTGTAGGTCAGAAAAATCTTGTCATGTTTGGAAAATACTGGCATAGCGATTTGGTCATAAAGTAAAATTTTTTCGGGGTTGTTTACAAAAAATACGTCCAACAGTGTATCACAAGTACTAGTAAAATGTGTCGCAGCTGATGCATTTACAAGTTTTAGTCCAATGGATTCCATGTTGTTTTGGAGATGATTTTCACGAAGAATGTCACTATTTGGGTCTCCAGTAAGAATAATTTCCGGATATGATAAGGAAATTGTAGAAATTAAGTCGATTATGTCTGTGTACTCTATATTTCTGTGTGGCCTATAGATACAGCCTAGTAAAACCTTGCAGCCGTTGCATTTATTGGAGAGTTGTACGAATATCCATTCTGAAGCACTACCCGGAGGCTGCTTACATATTAATTTTGCATTGAGTTCCTTGTTGATATACATTGCAACTCCCCCAGCATGGCCCACACGATCAGAACGAAACAGATCAAAACTGTCACATGAAATCAACGGATCACACACACTAGATACAAACCAAGTCTCTGAGACACAAATCACATCCACAGACGAATTAACAAACAAATATTTAAACTCCTCTATCTTTTTTGTTAAGTTTTGCGCATTCAGATGACAAATCCGAAGACCGGCCTTCTGTTTGCTCAATATTCTAAGCATTGCATGGCTGTTCGCGTTGTAAGCATAAGTGTCAGCCTGCATCAACATAATCTAAATACCCTAACTGCACACGCAGAATATTAGACACACAAATCATGTAAGAACAATAAACAAGAATCGAAAAGGAAGAAGAATGCATAAAATTTAAAATAATACTAATTAATATAAGTAGGACAAAAATGTTAAATGAATCACATTTAATTGACACCACTTGCAGCCTCATCTGGAGGGGATACAGTAGAAGTGTCGACAGGGGGGGTGGGGGAATCAGCGCCAGCACCGTTCGTATCCGATAATGTAGAGAGCTTTTGAAAGCTCTCAATGCATGTGACGTCACCATCCGCTCTCTGCTTTACATGAACAAGACCTCGTCTTGTAAACACAGCTGTCAATTTTCGAAGCTTTTTCATACGCATTGCCTCTTTGAAGATCTCGTAGTTGGTTTTTGAGAGTTGCTCGTTGATGTAAAGAGGCACTTGGGAGTCAAACCCAAGCAACTCCAAGCTTAGTAGCTGCTTGGTTTCTCGCCGGTATGAACCAATTGCTCTTAGCAGTGCAGCTTTCTCCCTCGTGCCGTCGAATTTAATAATAATAATAGGGTCCAGAACTGAGCGAGTCGGAGCACGTGGTCTCATCCGGAAAATCTCCTTGATTCTTGGTGGTGGTGTTAAGGGAAAAGCAGAGCGAGTTGAACATCACTCTGAGATTTTCTGAGCGAGATTATGATGATTGAGTGAAACTCTCCCTCAATGCGCAGGCACTAGTAGGTGGTTTGGAGATTTTAAAGCAAGCACACAAGCAAGTGACCACAATCAATTGGACGAAAAGTTTAAATTTTGTTGTGTTATTGTTTAATTTGGGCACTTGACTATCCTTGTATGTTGCCGCAGAACTTAGTGAGGTTTTAGGACGACCAAACTGAATTTTAAGTTGAATTAGTGAATAAAAAAAGAAGTTTGATTGCGGAGCGATAAATTTTACTTGTCTATGGACTTAGAGTTGCCAAATTTTTGGACCATTTAATGTTTAGGCTCATAAAGCAACAACGCCGTGCCTTGCGTTTTTAGTACATGTGACTGGTTTTTTGTGACCTTAATACTGAGTAAACCTGCAAATGTTCAGTCGGTAGGCATTGATCGCTGATGATGGAGGGTGGTTCCTCTTGAAACAGCTGTACGATCTACCAGCCTCCTTTGTGGTGTAGTGTCTCAGTTTAAAGTTGTGTGAAAGCATAACATGACCTCGAGCCGGCTAAACTGCAGGTTTACTCAGTATAAAAATCCTCAGTGTTCAAAAAAAAACCAGTCACATGAATTAAGCATATACAGGGTTGCCCATATTCGACGGACCCATGTTTTTTTTAAAAAAATCAAAGAAAAAAATAAAAATTAGGCGGTTGGCAATCTTAATCATTTAATTTGTTCCAAGTAGATTTGTTTACATCAATTTTTGAATATGATATCTCTCAAATGGCCGCCTCTGGCGTTGATGGCGTATTGTGCCCTTTTTGCAGCATTTTCCATCGTTTTCGCCAACATTTCGGCCGGAATAGCGGCTATTTCTTCACGAATGTTGTCCTTGAGCTCTTCTACGGTCCTTGGCTTGTTAACGTAAACCTTTGACTTCAAATATCCCCACAAGAAGAAGTCAGGCGGCGTCAAATCGGGGGAACGCGGTGGCCAGTCCAAATCACCACTTTTCGACATCAAACGGTCCGGAAACAATTTCTTCAGAAAATCGATTGTTATGCGACTTGTGTGCGGTGGAGCGCCGTCTTGTTGAAACCAGAACTGCCTCATACGCTTTCGACAAATAATTGGCATCACAAAATTGGTCATCATGTCGCGATAACGCTCCTGGTTGATGGTAACAGCATGGCCATTTTCATTTTGGAAGAAAAACGGCCCAATGACCGTTTTCGCACCAACGCCGCACCAAACTGTGACTTTTTCGTCATGAAGAGGCACTTCTTGAATCTCCTGAGGATTTTCAGTGGCGTAAATACGGCAATTTTGCTTATTTACGGTCCCATTCAATGTGAAATGGGCTTCATCGGACATGATAATGAGTTTTCACAATTGACTTGTTCTGTTGAATGTAAATTTCAACTATTTCAGAGCGCTCGCGTGGCGTGTATTGTTCCATGGTAAAAATCTGCTTGGACTGACGCTTCAAACGCGGTATGTCATTAAGCGATCTGACATCTCTGTCAAAAGTTATGGCAACCCTGTATTTAAATTTGCCACTACTGTGTTTTGCTCCTATCGCTTCACTCCATTCAACATGGCCATGCTGGCATCTCTTTCGCATGTATTGACTTGAAGTCAGTCACATTTCTGCAACCAACGCAGCGACAGCTCATTGCGTCTGACCGACAATTATCATCTGTTCCAAGAATAATAAATCACTAAATTTACACAAAATACAGTCCACTCAAATTTTAATTTATTTACAAACAAATAGCTTTAGTTTTCTGTGTGTCAGTCAATGTGAATTCAAATCTGCAGAAATAAGTCGAAAGTAGAACGGTTTTTGAGATGTTGCTGAATTTTCATTTTTAGTGTTTTGAAAAAAGTCTACCGATGTCGATAAGTTAGAGTAGGTTGTTCCGGCTGACCCCAAATGGGGTCACACATAGACCTTAAGGTCCTTAATGAGGCCGGGTGATTATTTGGGTAAGTTTGACTTAGAAATCCAGAAGGATCTTTGACGATCTGTCGAATGCCAATAAATGTTTTGGGGGCCTCTTGGCCTCTTCTTTTAAAGAAGCAAATCGTGGGGTGTGCAGAAGTTTTAATGAGCGGCTGCTAGGGAGCGTCCCGTTACGGTTGGACAGCATGCAAAACAACAATTGATAATACTCTCAAGAAAAGGCATGTTCACTTAATTGTGAATGCAGCGTTTATTTTTCATACGATTTTGACGACCAAATGCAAAAAAAGTTCGCAATAAATTGCCCATGCTGTGAATATCTGAAACCGATGCAATTTTTACGATAAGACTGAAAATAAGTTAATAAAAGGCAGCCAAAGCTTGAAAAATCATCAACATTTTAACAAAAATCCAACTTTGAAGTGTCATTACTAGACAGCGGATTTTGCATATTTTCAAACAGATTTTCATCCAAGTAAGCCAAAGTAAATGTGCACAGCACTATATGATGTGCCGACTTTTTGCGTTAATAAAGTTCCAAAAATTCTGCACTCAATTCCAAGATGGCTTAAATAATTATTCAATGAATCGGAAGGTCAGCAAAAGACAAAATGTTGTTAAAAATTTGTTAAATACACATTTTTCCTAGTCTACTAGGATTAAAATCGGTTTAAAAATATGCAAAATCCGCTGTCTAGTCATTACTTTGTCATTTATGATTGAATTTAAAACAAGTCGATTTGTAAAAAAAATTATTTGATTATCTTTTGGTCCCAGCTTATCAACTTCGGTGGACTAAAACTAGAGAAAATGACATTTTAGAAGACCTACCTTCTTTTAAAACACTGAAAATTAAAATTTGACGATATCTAAAAAACCGTTTTACTTTCCACGTATCTCAGAGCAGATTTGAATTCAGCGTGAAATTGTAGATTGGAATCAATTGTTAAATGTCCCGGATACAGAAACTTTTGAAATTTTGTGACTTTGAGTTGAGTTCAAAACAATCTGGTTTCAGAAAAATCAGGAGTTGTCTAACGGCGATTATAAATAAAGTTAATACTAAATTGTTAGATAACACGCCCATTCAATACGAGAAAAAGGCAGTAATCATCTTTAACAATACTATGTCGTGGAGCAAGCATATCGCTACAGCAAATGGTCGAACTAATTGGCTACTGCGACAGCTCTCAGTTTCACAATTGTTTCTGCCTATTAAAATCAAGTTGCTTATTGCAAAAATATGCTTGGTACCCACTATTTTTAATGGTGTAAAGAATTTTGGTCATTGCGACTCGAGAGACATGCATAAGTTAGTGTTAGTGGTGGCATTTAATTCCATTGCTAGGTATGTATTTAATGTTGGGCGCATGGAACATATTTCGGAATTATCCAAGAAGATTTTTGACCTCAGTCTTGCAAAGTGGAATCGCAGGACTCTCACATTTCTCCACAAAATCAGAAGCGCTCAGCAACCGTTTTACTTGTTTTAAAAATTAAAACCTGATCTCTCAGATAAACGATAAACCATTTCTCAGATAAACTTAGATTTTGCTCAGCTATTTGTAGGTTTATGTGACAGATAACTCTATGAAGAAGATTGGATTTTGGCCCTTAATCATTGAAATTATTACATCATTGCATTGACTAGCACAATCAATATATCTGTTTGTACTTGTAGTGCTGGGATATATCAATAAACTAAATTAAATATATATTTTATTTTTATTATAAAGGCAGTTTAATAAAGGGCTACTGCTAAAACTGAAGAAAATAATAGGAAACATCAGTCAAAAAAACAAAATTTTAGTCAGAAGCGACAGCATGTGTATTGCAAATAAATGGTTCCGCTTTAATGATAAAAATGAGCTTATGAGTGACGGACAAAAGGCGGACA
The DNA here is from genome assembly GCA_035044985.1 of Lordiphosa fenestrarum. NCBI lineage: Eukaryota > Metazoa > Arthropoda > Insecta > Diptera > Drosophilidae > Lordiphosa > Lordiphosa fenestrarum. The sequence continues at coordinate 38,957 of JAWNNO010005214.1, read as the reverse complement.
TAGTATTGGATCAGCTGTATGGACCCATAATTCATAGTTTAGATATTAGTTACACTTCATTAAGTCAAATGACAATTTCAAAAAAGTAAGGAAACAACCAAACCCTAAAAAATTTACCTTTAGACAATCATTATAAACTATCAAACCCAAATGGCGTGGGAAAGCCCTTGTATTCTATAAACGTAAATGCCGTCAGCCAAAGTAATGTCGAAACTAATACAATTAAGATTCTAGCTTTTAACATTTCCGGCCTTAAAAACAAATTACTTCATCGAAATTTTTTTTGAATTTGTAAACGACTTTGATATTGCACTTTTATTTGAAACTTTCGTAGAAAGAAATGAAGACATCTTCGAACACTATTTCCCAAATTTCAACTTACACTGGATCGCGGCAAAAAGAACAGCAACCAGAGGGCGCGCCAGCGGTGGCTGCCTGTACGCAGTAAAGAGGGAGCTCATGACAAAATACAACTGCTCCTTTAAAAATTCAAATGATAGAACTGTCATTGAGCTAAGTACTAATGGTAATATTTTTATTATAATACCAACGTATTTAAACTGCAATAATTGGATCCACGAATTTGACCTGCTCTACGACTTTCTCATGGTTTTGGACCATCAGAATGTAATGGTGGTTGGCGACTTAAATGCCAGAATAGGGACGAACCAAGCTTGTACCCAATCAAACATGTCACACAGTACGCATGACAGAACCATTAGGTTGGCAAAAGACAAAATCTCGGACTCAAAAGGAGCAAAACTGTTGGAGATGTGTGAATCAACAAACCTTCTAATCCTTAATGGTAGGACACTTAGTGACCCCTCTGGAGAGTTCACATTTAAAGGAGGACAGGGCAATTCAACAATTGATTACTGTATGCTGGGAGGAGCTTGGCATGGATGTGTGAAGGATATGGCTGTAAAAGGAGACATGCTGTCAGACCACTTGCCTCTCTCGATCAAAGCGGAAATGGAGGTACCGGAAATAGATCAGACCCAAAAAAACCAGCTACTACCTAAGCTTTGTTAAAAGAAGGACTTAGAACCAGATACGAGGCGCGTCTTCTTGCAAATTTGCACCACTTGGATAGTTTAGGCAATAAAAGACGCAGCAGAAAGTATACAAAGGGAACGTAAAACAAACTTCGTCAAGCCTTGGTTTGATACAGAGTGTGAGGAAGCTTCCATTGATCCTAAATGAAAAACTTGATGCTCAGATAAGTTTGGCAGAAGTCAGCTCTGCGTTAAAGCGAGCAAAGATAAACAAAGCTCCAGGTGAAGATAGGATTCCGGTCGAGTTTTTAAAGTTCGCCCCGCTGGAATTACTCAATGCTCTTACTGAGGAATTCAATAGGATATTTAACGCCGCAGGAGTACCCTCTAGTTTTAAAAAGAGTGTAATCTTCCCGATTTTCAAGAAAGGAGATTCCAAATTAGCGAGCAACTATAGGGGGATATCGTGCTCAAACGCCCTAACGAAAGTGTTCACTTCTGTTATTCTAGAGCGGCTTACCACATGGGTAAATGAAAACAATGTGATAAGCGAATATCAATCCGGTTTTAGAAGTGGATATTCCACTGTGGATAGCGTGTTTTCACTAACTGCAATAGCTAAGTCCTTTCTTGAACGAAAACAAAAGATGTACCTATGCTTTATCGACTTCAAAGCCGCTTTCGATACAGTAAACAGAACAAACTTACTACTCAAGCTCAGCTGGTTAGGAGTCTCATCAAAAATTATTTGCTTGATTCGCAATCTGTACTCAAACAACTTAGCTACCGTATGGAATGGTGAACAGCTTTCAGACTGGTTTAGTAACAACACAGGGGTTAAACAAGGATGTCTTCTCAGCCCATTGCTATTTTCACTATATATCAACGATATTACAAATGCTCTCCCAGGTGGCATCACCTTTGCCAATCATGCGATAAAAGTTTTAATGTACGCTGATGACATGGTGATAATGGCAGACTCGCCCCTTAAATTGCAGGAGATGATTGACTCGCTCTTTTCTTACTGCCAACGTTGGAACCTGCTCATAAATATCGAAAAGACTAAAGTGATGGTCATCCGTGATGGACGAGGACGTGCAGCAAACAACCAGAGCTGGCATTTAAATGGAGAACACCTGGAGGTCGTAAAAGAATTCAAATACCTCGGAGTTACGCTAACGCAAAATTTAAATTACACCAGTCACCTGCAGCAGAACTAACGGACTCAAAAATCGCCCTAAATAGCACTTGGAACTCCTTTCTCGGCAGACAAAATGTATTACCAAGTGTGAAATACAACCTTTTTAAGGGCACTGTGCGCTCAATAATGCTGTATGCGTCGCAAATCTGGGGGTCATACCTACTACGAGGAAACAGAAAAGTTGCAGCGTCACTTCGTAAAGAAAATCTTTCAGTTGCCTAGAAGTACACCAAACTACGCAATTCACTTGGAAACAGGATTGTCGCTGTTACACACCGAAGCATTGCAGGCACACTTCTCCTATATAAGGAAAATAATGATGATGCCGGATAGTAGGCTACCGAAAATAATATCGTCATTTCTGCAGAGCGGTACAGGTCAGTTTTTTGCAAAATGGCAGGGTCTGGCCAACGAGCATGGCATATATATAGATATATCCGAACCACGCACGTGGAATCTAGCGCATATGGAAATTGTGGAGCAAATTGATCGCGCAGCCATGAGGAAGTTTGAATTTCAGGCCAGCCAAAGCTCTTCGAGAGCAATTTATAAGACTCTTAATTACCACCTAAACGAAAATAACTACCTCCATGACGAACTAAAAATCTGGCAGATTTCGCTTATATGCAAATCACGTACAGAAATGTTGCCTCTTAACGCCATGCCATACCGAACAAACAGAGAATGTGATCTGTGTAATTTAAGGGCACCTGAAAACGTTATGCACTTTATTGCCAAATGTCCCATTTTAAAGGAAATTAGAAAGTTGCATCTAAAAAAATCGGAACTAGCACACGAGGAAACCATAAACTTTCTAAATGGATCAAATTGGATAGCACTCGCGAACTATTTAAAACATGCACTGAACTATAGGAGACAGATACAAACGGAAAATTTTTAAGCATACCCAAATACTCCCTCTGACATATACTCCCAGTTAAAGTTTAAATTTCGATATTAGCTGACGGCAAATAGCTTTATACAAAACATGCATTATATTAAATTGTAACACCAAACCACTATTCCACACTACAAGGTGAACGATCTGGTATCTGGGGACGACCCGGGCAGCCAGGTGTATTAACCAAAGTAGCACTGGATAAGGGTAAGGTGATCGACAGACGGTTAAAAACCAAGTCGATGTAAACCTGTTAACTTTATTTCTAGTTGAATTGTATTAGATATTAAATATGTTATTATACTAGGGCAATACAAACTAAAAATAAAAACATTACTACTACTACTACTATTTTATTTTTAAGCATTTGATAAGAATTATTTAACCCTGCCGCCAAACAAAACATGTCATACATTTATGGGGTACATATGTTAACGCATGTAGGCAAACATAAAAAAAATACTAAATAGTGGCTGTGTACCAAGAAATACGCGAAAAATAACATCTGTTCTACAGAGAACTAAATGGGCTAATCGGGCGTGTTCTACAAACCTCTAGCAACCCAAAAGCAATTGTCAATTTTCCTGAAACTTTTTTTGTTGATTTTTAAATGTTGTAATTTTTGTGGCGACATTTGGTAAACATTTTGACAACAAAGAGTTTTGAGTCAAATGAAATAATGAGGATCCTAACTTGAATGCCTAACTAATCGAATTGTATTAATATTATTCAAAATTTTACGAGTTGTAAGTAATAAAAATTACTTAAAAAATATAGTCAACCAAAACACCGCGAAAATCAGCGAGCAAAAGAAAGTAACTTTTAGCAAACCTGCCAACGTATTCCAAATTTGGCCAAAAATTTTTGGTTTAATAATTCATTAATTCTTTTCCAAATATTTGTATATTCAACGTATAAATACTAGCAGTTATAACTATCCCTCACATGTACACAAACATTGTCCATATAATTTAATTATTTCGCGGTCTAACTTTTTTAAATATTCTTGTGAAGTAATAAAGTGTGAATGCTTTAAATAAATTAAGAGTTTATTAATTAAGCGCATCTTTGGCTGCCTTTACACTGTTCGACACATGAGACATGATAATCTAGTAATCCTGCATTTCATCATATTTCGCCTATGAAATTGAAGAGAAATTGAAGAAAAGTATTTTAAACAACAAACATGTTGGCCTACTAGACTATCATGTCTCATGTGTCGAACAGAGAACTGCAAAACGTACCAAAAACGTAGACGTATACGTATTGCTTCAAATGCTTCAATGCGTATCCAGTCAAAAAACGTATGCTTACTTCAATACGCATTTTTGAAAAAGTACGTATACGTATACTTCATAGTGCGTATGGGTATTTGTACTACGTTTACGCATACGTCATATGTACGCACACTACGTTTTTATATTTGAGGCATACGCACACTACGCCTAATTTCTGTGCGTATACGCAAAACAAATGCGTATACGCACTTTTTTACAAAATTTTTAACACCCGGAAAAATTTAATAGTCATGTAAAAAATTATTTTATTTAGTTAGGAAAACATCTTAGTTATCGAGCAAATTATCATCTCTATATATACAAAACTAGCGTATCACCCGGCGCGCTTCGCCGCTGTGCCCGTCTAACGTCGGAAAATGACATCTCAATTTATTTCACTTACTATCCTTACAAATCGAGTTTCAAGTCAATCGGATGAGAAATAAAATTTTCCCCATACAAACTTTTCCGACGCTTTTCCGTGAATTTTCCGACCTTACGGTCAAATTTTCCAACATCGGAAAATGAAATCTCCAATCAAGAATATATACTTTTCGAAGATACTATTTACTGACGTGCTATATTTGCAGAGTATAAAAATATTGTCTAAATTACTGCTCACGAAAGTACCGAGGATAAGTTTTTATTAAAATGAACTCATAACAAGATATAGTGACTAACTAAGTATATTGCTAAGTAAAACCATAACACAATTTAACGAAGAGCCTTATATTTCCTATAGAAATACGAAGTACGCATAAATGAAGCAAAATTGAAGTAAAAATGAAACAAAGTGGAAATGCCTCTTGCAGTTTCAGTACGTATATAATGCGTACTTTTCCTAGTGCTTCAGCGTGCGTATACGTATTTCACCTTTTGCGTCAACGTACTACGCATACTTAGTTTTTTGGAGATGCGTAGTGTGCGTATGCGTAGCCTACTATTTCTAATGCGTATGCGTGCGTATGCTTACTTAAAAAATACTTAATACGCACTTAGTACGCATTAATGACTACGCATTGCAGTTCTCTGGTGTCTAACTGTGTAAGGACAGCCTTAAATGATAAACTTTAAGCATTTTGTTAAAAACTAAAAAAAAAATTTAAGTCGAGTCGAGCTTCTTTCAATCTCTTGGTTTGTGTGCGTTGAATTTTTGCACAAGAGAAAAGGACCTACAGTTTGATAAGCTTTTGCATGGCTAGTTACTTCACAGCTGGCGCCAACAAACTGGTGAAGACAGTAACCCGCATTTCTCAGCCCTCGAGTTTAATCTATCAAGTCATTGATTGTAATATTTTAGGTTCCTCTCGTCGCTATTGGCAGTGCCAAGGTTATACACAATCAGACATTCTATGCATGACTAATTTCACTTGTAATGAGTAAAAACTTCAGATTTTAGGGTTCTTAGGAAGAAGTCAAGTATGAGGAAATTTTAGAAAGAAGGTAGGTAATTTTGAAAGAATATTTTCTTTGTAACACTGTGTGATTCTTATTACTAAATTTGTTCAGAAGGAATGCACATTCTATCTATAAAACTGGAGCACAGAAAAAACCGGTTCAGAAAAAAAGATTTCTTCAACTCAAAAAAAGAACAGAATGTTCTCTATAACTATTGAGAACAAATATTCTTGATATGAGCACAATTCAAATTAGCTCGGTCACAAAACAGAGAAGTATAAGTTACCATTTAGACGTGCTTCTACAAATAAAGCTAACATTCCGTCGTCGTCGTTGAATTCAAAAGGTCCAGCAACAAATTTCCTTTCATATATAAAATGTACCAAGGCATGTGTGGTGCTTGTTGTTTTTGTACGTACAAGCAATATATCAGATTCTAAAAAATATCGGTATTCTCGACATCGAGGGTGCATTTATCTGCTTTTCTATCTCTGAAAAGCCTTGCTTACTGTACATTCGATCATGCCCATAATATCAATATCATCGGCATTATATCTTTGAAAAAGATTGGCTGTGGCGCAGGATATACTCCATCAGTAGATTAAAGAAGTCACACGATAAGGTGTCACCCTGCCTTAAACTCCTTTTGGTATCAAATGGCTCGGAGGGCCCTCGCTAATAGGGGCTAAATGAGTGAAATTGACGTAATCTGCCTTTTATTGTAACAACTGCTGTGGCGAGAATAACTTGATCAGTGCTCAGCACGTGAATTACGTTGTTTAACAGTGTTCCCTTAAATATTAACATTATATCTGTGAAGTAGCAAATGACGATCTACTATGACCCTTTCCAGCCTTAAATTTGGGCTTATTTTTGCATCGAGTGCCTTTTCAGCGGCTAAATACTGGTAGCGTCTGATTATCTGGCGTACACAGTCGGACCAAGACAAAAGGCTATCGTAATCCAATTGCTCTTCGCAACGAGATTCGGTGGTATGGTCCACCTTAGATATGACCAAATTAATAACAATCGCATTGAAAATCTTGTTTTCACTGCCAAGTGAGAACAACAGGAGCCTTCGGATAGTTGCAATCGGTTAACTGAAATGCTTTGATTACTCCTGACGCTTCTTTTGACAAACAAGACACTAAGTAATTGAATTTCTTAACATTTGTTAAAGTGGAATCATCATGAACCAGGCTTTCGAACAGACACATAAAGCTCTTAAACTCAGAATGTATCATGATAGCCAATGACGTATCAAGATATAGGTGAATGTATCGGGAAATCATTACGCTTCTTTCAAGCGATACTGCTACCAAGAGCTGCAATTGTATCTCGATAGGTTTTTTTCGATACCGATATGCTTGGTTAATTTTGTGCACTTAATTTAAAAATTTTTTTTTTTTATGGTCGATAAATAGTTTGAGTATACTAAAAAATACGTTAAAGCTCAAGTTCGTCTTCTTAAATGTCATTTTTATAATGAAAAGGAGCGGCTCCAATTTCTGCGCCGTCTTTAAAAATTTGTCGCTTAACTCTTTGTCCAAAAATGTAACACTTCGTTCAGCAGAACCTATTTGATGTAGCAACTTCTTTCTGATACTTGACTTTCTGATATATCACAATGTCATTTTGAAGCAAATGTATTGTCCAAAATGTGGTGAACTGAGCAAAACTTCGTCCAAAAGATCGAGGCACGTTTTTCGTTGCCATGCCATTGAGCTGATAGAGAATAAGAAAAAAACAAAAAAAAAAACATAGCAAATTTGGATATTTTAGTCATTTGAGCATATAGCCAAACATTTGATCTAATATTGTGATTTTTATCGCACTTAAATCAGCTTATTTGGTAAAGTTTCAGCCTATTTAAGACGAAAATACATATTTATTTTAATGGGAGGACAACTAGATTCTAACTTTGAATTTGTATAGGAACAATCAAAAGGCTACTTGATTCAACATAGAATTTTTAAAAAAGATAGGCAGGTGTCAGGTCACAGCTTCTTGGCGGCCAATTCACATCTCCATATTTGCTGATTATTCGATTTTCGAAGATAGGGGCAAAAGATCGATTGAAGCGTGCTCTGTGTGGCACGTGTGCCGTCTTGTTGAAACCAAATATCGTCCAAGTCTTCCGCTTCAATTTCCTTGAAGATCCTATCACTTAACGTTGCGCGGTACCGCTCACCATTCACGGTTACGGCCGCTCCTTCTTCATTTTTAAATAAAAATGGACCAATGATGCCTCGTGACCAAAATCCTCACCAAATAGTGACACGTGGTGGGTGCATTGGCTTCTCGACGACGATATGCGGATTTTCTGTGCCCCAGATGCGACAATTTTGTTTATTAACATTAACACCGAGGTGGAAATGTGCTTCGTTCGAAAATATGATTTTTCGATAAAATTCACCATCTTCGTCCAAACGATCTTCCGCCCAATTCGCGAACTGTAGACGATTCGGATGATCAATTAGCTTTAGCTGCTGCACCAATGGAACTTTGTATGGTCTTTATGCAAAATTCGCATTAAAGAAGTGCGCGAAATGTCCAATTCTTGAGATCGATGGCGAGTTGACGTCGATGGTTGTTCACGCACACTTTCAGCAACCGAAGCAATGTTTTTGGTCTAGCGCACCGGACAAGTAAGTACACGGGTTGGTTTATCCACCAACATTCCAGTTTCACGAACTCGCTGCATGAATTGATCCACAAATTGAGTTTTCGGAAAAATTTTTTTCGTTAAATGTTTTTTCAAATTTCGCACAGTTTGAGTCGAGGACTCACCACTTTGGAAATATGTTTTTAATATTTGCCAACTTTCTTCAAGCGAATAGCGACCAATTTCGTAAATGTCAGTTTTTACTAAATATTAGTCGCTTTCCGAATGACATTTGAAGTATTTAAAGTCAAATTATGAATAGTTCAAATTCCAAACACTCGATGGACCACCCCATTCTTCTAGGATCTAACGTTTTGGATATAAACATTTAAAAAGTGTCCAATTAATTCATTTATTGGAAATTAGACCATATAGACTGTCAACAAATTTACAGATGTGGTACAAAAAGCTTATGATGAAAGTAACAAAGAAAATTTAACAAAGCTACTAATTAATAGTTTAGTTTATAGTTATAGACAACAACTAATAGTGACTTCGACACGAAGTTCAAGAATATCATTAAACAATTAGGCTACAATCAGAATTCATTAACACTAATTTTTTAAAGGAAAAAGCAGACAATGATTGCCGTCTTGGACCGTTGATGAGCCATGCAAAATAAAGTAATCGTTAAACTGGTGCTGAAGATGTCAATGGCGTGTTGAAGTGAAATGCTTCCTTTAGCAAGTCATATTTTTGCCAAATCTCATCAGCATTTGAATTGTCCTTTAAATAGGTGTCTTATGGCAGACCGGACCGTAAGTCAGGTTTTGATAGAATCTTGTGAAGACGGAGATGGGTAATGTTTCATCATCTGCAAAGATAGAAATTTTAAATGATTACGAAAATGAAAGTAAATACAAACAATAGCTCACCATCACAATTAAATAGTCAGGTAAAGCAGACAAATTCTTCAAAACTTCAAAATTAAAAATATTGAAATGCTTGGTTTGAAAAATGTATAGTGTCCAAAACTGTGCAGGCTATATTTTCTTCCTTCAGTTTCAGATTCAATCGCTGCAGCACCTTGAGCCATTTCATTTAGACGCTTGGAGTAAATAGCGCTGCCACAACTGCAGTATTTGCCACAGGTTGCAACATGAAATATGGTTCGAACCTTTCTCTAAATCGCTTCTCCACTTTAACAATAATCAGAAATTTGTTCCATCTCCTGCATTCTGCTTAGTCTTTGCAGCCTTTTGCACAGGGATACAAGAGTCGTATAAAAAATCCAGTGTGTAATGAAATTAAAATTGTAATAAAACAAAACGGATAAATAATAAGAATATTTATAGTACCATAATTCAAGTTTTTTTATACCCTTGCAGAATCACCCGGCCTCATTAAGGACTTTAAGGTCTATGTGTGAGACCCCATCTGGGGTCAGCGGGAACTACCTACCTATACCCTTGCAGAGGGTATATTAAAATTGTCCAGAAGTGTGTAACGCATAGAAGGAAGCATCTCCGAATACATAAAGTATATATATTCTTGATCAGCATGACGAGCTGAGTCGATATAGCCATGCCCGTCTGTCCGTCCGTCAGTTTCTATTCGATTTCCTCCGTCAGTTTGAAAGCTATCTTCACGAAACTTTGCACGAAGTCTTGTAGTACAAATACGCTGCACATTTATCGGAACCGGCCGGATCGGATGACTATAGCATATAGCTGCCATGGGAATGATCGGTCGAAAAACTAGTTTTAGTAAGAAAAAGTTTTTTGTTTTCAAAGAAAACGCCTTCAAACTTTGAATTTCTTAGTTTGCTATGCTTTCTCATGATTCCACTAAGTTTGGTCGAAATCGGGCATCTATATAGTAAAGTTGTCATAGTTTAAAGTTACACTTTGTTTTAGTTTTACAACTCCATTTATGGCGTGTACTTCAATTTTATTGTTTTTCATTGGAAAATTTAAATAATTTCTACTCATTAGATTAATAGACGATCCCGTGTATATTATGCACCAGTTTATTGTTGAAAGATAGGTTTATGTATGGGTTTCTTCTTCTTCCGTCTCTGTGTCCGAGGCTGCTTGAAGAAAATTTTCGGTGGTATCCATCTTTTGATGACCAATTGCAGTTTCGCTCTGCCTTTTAACCGGAGAGTTTGGGGCAGAAGAATGGGATTATTTTGTTTGGTAGTTTTTAGGATTATGATGCCTACCCTGATTTAGCTTTTGTCTGAGCTCCTCATGTATTTGCTGACTGTTTTCAGCAGGATACTGGTTTGTCTGATTGGAATTTGGTTGGGGTTGGTTAAAGCTTTGTTGATAATTTCCCTGATTACCTCGATTGTCAGAAGGTTTTCGGATGTCGTTACCTTTAGGGGTTGAAGGACCATTTGATGAATGCGGATCTGAAAAGATCGGAACAGATTTTATCAAAAACTCCTTGTTGAGCTACCAGTTTTAATTTTATTACAGACGTTATATTGGGTTTAGCTAACTGCATAAACATTCTATCTGGAAGTTTTGTATAATGACGTCCTTTATTGGAATTGTCATAGCATTTGTGTAAATCAGTGTATTCATTTGGTTATCTTCAAGTGTCAACTTATTGGAAATAATAAGGGACTTATTTTTAGCTCCTCTACGAACTTACGTATGGTTCCATTAAACTGGGTGTTGTAAAGACGTCTTAATAATACTTCACTCAGTTTTTTAATTTAAAAGGCGTCGATAAGAGCACTCCTTAGCTCCGTCCAGCTGTTGGCTGCTGCTAGTTGAGAGACACCTTGGGCATCTCCTCATATTTGCAATTCAATGGCTCCGAATAGAATGCTGTGTTCTCTGGCATCTCTAGTTGGATATATGTGTAAGATGAAGTCCACTCGCCTGATGAATGTACTTAAGTTTTCTGTTGAGCCGTTGTATGTAGGCATCTGCCTGATTTGTCCCAGAGCTCGGTTGAGATTTTGCTCGGATAGTTGTATGGCTGGTTCCACTGGTGGTGTCGAGTTGATTTTTTGAGTTTTGGCTGAAATTTTGTAGTTTGTAGGTTGATTTCGATGTTTGTGATTTGTGTTGATAGTATTATTTTGTTCACCTTATTTTTAAATTTAAATGAAATTTATTTCACATAGCGAAAATGTTGATTGTGTTTTTTGTTTTTGCGATTATATAAAATAAAATAGCTTTTTCGCATAAGTTTAGCGGTCACTCTAATGTTAAAGAGGGCTTTGATTGGTCGCACTTGCTGGTTTAAGCGGGCTAGGAAGGCGATTTTATTTAATTCACGCGGGTTCTTTGCGGAAATGCATATGGCGTTAAGCACTAAGTATTTTCTTTGTGGTAAATCAAAACTTGAACTATCACTAGGATCTGGGATAGCGATTATCCCTTAATGATCCTTTAAAAAAATAGGAATTCACGGTTGGTGTTCAATAAAAAAAAATGAATCCTTTATTAATGAATTCTTATATGAGAAGATGAAAATATTGAAAGATCCGATGTGGTTGAAAGATCAAAGTAAGCTCTAACTCTAGGACTGACGCTTAGCAAACCACAGCTAGGAGCTTTTGGAGAGTATGGTTCAAAAGCTTTTCTCTGTTTTTTCTTATTTCAATATTTAAGAGGAGATTTCGTTTTCTTCGTTTTTTCTTATTTCAATATTTAAGAGGAGATTTCGTCAGCCTTAATTTGAGCCGCGTCAGCAGTTTGCTGTTGGTAGCAATAACGTTGGGGGACGGATGTTTATGTCTACTTATGCCCTAATTGTTATTGTCACCCAAAAATAGGATTCTTATTACAATTTCCTTTTATGTGGCGGATGTTTAGATTTTTATGTGTAGCTATTTGGTTATTAAGCACGTATGGTGCTTGATTATTGTAAGTGTGTCAGATTAGTGGAGTGGTGCATAAGTCACTAAATATATTAAACTCATTTAGTTTTAAGACAATTTTTAAGCAGAGACTATAAATGCTTGATGCTAAATTTGATCAACTTTTGTGACTTGCTCTTTAAATTATAAGTATAAAGTACTTGTACCGTTAGGATGATTAGAAAATAAAGAAAGAAATAGACGAAGGAAAAACAAAAAAGAAAGTCGGTCAAGCCCGACTATAACATACTCTGTACCAAGAAAATTTGTCTTTTGATCATAACTCGAAAACCGTTCATTCGATCGTCTTCATTTCTTTGGCGGATCGATAAACTGCGGGGGCGCGAGGGGGCGTGGCCAAAATTGAAAATAAACTTGATCTGCAGACATAAGAAGCATATGTCCCACACATGTCAAACCTCTATCTCTTACCATCTCTGAGATCTGTGCGTTCATACGGACAGACAGACGGACATGGCTATATCGACTCGGCTGTTGATGCTGATCAAGAATATATATACTTTATGGGGTCGGAGATGCTTCCTTCTGGATGTTACATACTTTTGCACAAACTTATAATACTCTATGTACCTACTGTACAGAGTACAAAAAACATTTATATTTTAGTAGGACCCTGAATTCCTCTCTTAGTGTGGGCAGACTGGACATTTTGTACGGAGCAGCGGTAAATAGCTGATCGACGAAATCTAAAACTAATCTTAATGAAATCTAAATTGCTTTCAGGAATACCACTAGTATCTATATTTGTACCAAACTATTCGATACAAGCGAAGCAACGATGGGTATTCGACTAATTTAGGCGGCCAAAAGTCGAATTTTCAAACGCGCTTTTTTCATGTAGCCGGGTGTGGTGCAGTGATTAGTGCATTTGCCGACTGTGCCAGAGGTCGTGGTTTCGATCACGTCTTGGAACATCTAATGAATAAGGTTTTTTTTAAATAACGTATACATCCGGTTACCTACACCAATTTGTTGGCGCCAGCTGTGAAGTAACTAGCCATGAAAAAGCTTCTCAAAACTCTGCTGTTCGGATTCGGCGTTACACTGTAGGTCCCCTTCTCTTGTGAAAATATTCAAAACACACAAGCCATGAGATTGAGAGAGGCTCGACTCGGAGCCCTTTTGGGGGCTGTGTATAGTCATTTGTTTCGTTTCATGTAAAGCGTAATGTTGATACTGCAATAGAATATTTAATTGCGTTGAAGCGTGCGAAAAAAAGACAGAAGGAAATTGACTGAAAAAAAGTTGCGAGAAGCGACAAGAACGCGTTTGTGGCGAGAACAGAAATCAAAATGAGTGGTCTATATAATATAGATAAATTGGACGATTCCAATTATGACACGTGATGTGTGTTGATGCGTAGTGTAATAGTGCATCAAGATTTGTGGACAGATGTGTCAGGAGATCTGAAAAAAACCAGAAGATAAAACCAGCGTTTCATATGGATTGTGGAGAAGTCAAAACGACAAGGCAATGGCAGTGATATTTCTGACAATAAATGCGTCTCAAATAACTGTAATCAAAAAGTGCCGGAGTGCGAGTGAAATTTGGAGCGAATTGGAGAAGCTCCATCGGCCTACAGGGCCTGTACGCAAAGTGACGCTGTTCAAGCAGTTGTAGAACAAAAGAATGAAAGAGAACGATAATGTGCAAAAACATGTACCTGAGTTTTCAAATATAGTTGAAAAGTTGTTTGAAATTGGTATAACACATCAGGAAGAGTTGTTTGTCATATTGCTTTTAGCCAGTTTGCCAGCTTCATATGAAAACTTTGTGGTTGCCTTGGAGGCGCGCGACGAGTTGCCGCCATTCAGCGTAATAAAATGTAAGCTGGTAGAAGAACATGAAAGGCGCAAAGGAAATGAAAAAGAAGAGAGCGTGCAAGCATTTGTGGCGCGTTCATCTCCAGCAGTGGGGGGAGGAACAGAGAATCGGCAAAACAACAGTAATGCAGATTCGGTGAATCGTCGGCGAAATTTGAAGTGCTTTAAATGCGGGAAGCAAGGGCATTTTGCGGTGAAGTGTTGGAGCAAAGGCAATGGCAAGAACGAAACCGGCAACGTTGAAAAGAAAGAGAAAAAGCAAAACGGCGATCGTTCGTTTGCCGGAATTGCTGTTAACTGTACTTTGAACAACGATGTCTAGTGCGTCGACAGCGGAGCAACATCACACATGTGTGCTCGACGGGAAATGTTCGATGAGTTCGAATCATACAACGAAAAAATTGAGTTGGCTGAAAAAAAACATACGGTGGCATTTGGCCGCGGCACAGTGGTTGTGAGTTGTTCATGTGGATTTAGAATTACCCTAAGGGAAGTTTTGTTTGTGCCAGATTTGCAATGGAATTTTGTTTCAGTGGGAAAAGCCGTAAAAAATTGTTGCTTAGTTGAGTTTTGCAATGAGTATGCGAAGATAGTAGATACAGACGGCATTATGATAATGCGAGCCAAGAAAGTAGATGGGTTGTTTCTGTGTGAGACAAATGTGAAAGAAAAGTTATGTTTGACTAAAACAAGAAATGAACTTGTAAAATGGCATGAGCGATATGGCCATCTGAATATTCAAAGTCTGCGAGAATTAAAAAATAAGGAAATGGTGCGTGGGTTGACATTTGAGTCTGGATCTGAAAGTATACTGTATTACCTGTTTGAAAAATAAATGTCACGTGAGACCAGACACAGAGCCAAAAAGGTGCTATAGTTAGTGCACAGCGATGTGTGTGGTCCAATGAACACAGCTTCAAATGGTGGGGCCAGGTATTTTCTCACAATGATTGATGATTTTAGCCGATATGTGCACGTTTTCTTTATGAAACACAAATCAGAAGTTATCGAGATTTTTTTTTTTTTTTGCTTGGTTGGTATTTATTGGATCTTCTCTTAAAGAGACTAACAATAATTTTTCAAATCTTAATCTAGAAACTATTTTAAAAACTATCCCCTATTGGAGGTAGTTTGTGTTCTACGGCCCTTCAAGTCAGTCGCTGGGTTGGTAGGTCGTTTCTTCGCAGGCGAGAATGCGTTGCCAGCATGGTGAGAGATTTTGCAAGTTGGTTTGGGTGGGCAAGAAGCTTCTCAGAATATTTGCGCTTAAGTTCCTCTATTTCAGTTTCAACCAGTGGGATGCTGAGGTCATTGTGGATACAATCATTGCGAATGTACCATGGCGCTCCAGTGATGGTTCTAAGGATTCTCGACTGTGATCTTTGGAGGATGTCCACGCTGCTCGCACAAGCATTTCCCCATAGCTGCGAGCCATAGGTCCAGACAGGCTTTATGATGCTCTTGTACAGTAAGACTTTATATTCCAGCTTTAGAGGGGAACGGGAGTTAATTAGCCAGTGAAGGCTGTTGGCCTTAAGCTTTATCTGAAGTTTTTTCGAGTCTATGTGTTTGCGCCATGTTAGCCTTCTATCAAGGTGTACACCTAGGTATACAACATCGTTTGATTGCGGGATCAAAGTCGCGTTGAGTGATAGCTGGGGACAGGTGCTTCTGTTAAGTGTGAACGTCACGTGCTTACACTTTTGCTCGTTGATTTTAATACGCCAGTTGGCCAGCCACTCTTCCACGTCGGTAAGATGGCTTGCCAAAAGTCTTGTTGCGGTAATTGGACATCGTGATCTGCTTAATATTGCCGTATCATCCGCAAAAGTACTTATTGTAAGTCGAGAGTCTGTTGGTATGTCGGCAGTGTATAGTACGTATAGGAAAGGACCAAGAACACTTCCCTGCGGTACTCCGGCTCCTATGGTGAACTCTTCTGTTGTGTACTCATTTTGACGAACTGTAAATACTCTGTTACTGACGTAACTTTCTAGGACTTTGTGTGTATTTGGTGGAAGCATTGTCTTTATCTTAAATGTAAGACCGTCCAACCATACGCGGTCAAATGCTTGGGCAACATCTAAGAAAATGACAGAGCAGTATTCGTGGTTTTCAAACGCAGTCCGAATATCTGAAGTTATGCGGTTGACTTGCTCAATAGTCCCGTGTTTAGTTTGGAACCCAAATTGGTGTGATGGAATGATATTTTGTGCATGGGAATCAATTTTACGGAGTAAGATCTTCTCAAAAAGTTTTGATAAGCAAGGTAGCAGACTAATGGGTCTATATGATGACGCTTGGGTTTTATCCTTTCCTGGTTTATGGATCATTATGATTGTGGACTTTTTCCATTGGGTTGGGAAGTATCCACATCGCAACACTGCATTGAAAAGTCTTGAGATATGTGTTATGGCTGGACTTGGAAGTTCCATAATCATTTTAGGCGTAATAAGATCATGTCCAGGCGCTTTTCTGGGTTGTAGATCTCCGATAGCATTTTTTATTTCAAGTGAATGAACTTTAATTGGGTTAATTTTTTGCGGCGATGGGAACCAATGGAAGTGCATAGCCATTAGTTGGTGGATTTGGCTGGAAGACATTTCTAAGGTGAAGTGCAAAGACATTTGCCTTCTCTTCGTCACTGCGGCGCCCAACTTCCACTCTGGTCCCTTAAAGGCGTGTCTACCTTTGTAGGTGGCTTTATGCTTGCATGTGCTCTCCATAGGGAAAATTTGGTGCTTGTAGGCGATAGTTTTTCTATGTAACGGCTATGGGCTAGCTGCTCTTCCGCTTCGAGTGCTTTGCGAAGTATGCGTTCCGCAAGTCTCAGACGATTTTTTGACGCAGGCGACCTATGGTGCTGCCATTCTCTTCTTGCACGCCGCTTTTCAGACACCAGTCGGTCTCTGTAGCTGTTCGTTAATCTACTGTCATGCTTAGGTGTTGCAATTGTTGTTTGAGGGTGTGAATGACGAGCAGCAGCAGTAATGATAGAGCTGAGGGCTTGAACTGAGTTTTCAATGGCTTCTTCGCTGTTTATGGTCGGGCTCAGCTCGATGTGACTGCTGATATATTTTTTGTATTTGAGCCAGATTGTCTTGTGTGAAGTCAGTCTCCGAGGATATTCTCTGATCTGAGGGCACTCCAGAAGGGTAAATATTATTGGAGAATAGTCTGACGACAAGTCTGCAAGGGCTTCTGCAGTTACCAGGTTTTGTGGAACTTTTCTTGTTATGGCAAAGTCTATAAGATCGGGTATTTTCTTTGGATCTGCTGGCCAGTATGTAGGCCCTCCCGGAGATACATAGTCGAGTTTGTTTGATGCGCGCGTGAGTACGTTGTAGAGTTGCTTCCCCTTGGGATTAGTCAGTCTGGAGCCCCAGTGGGGATGTTTCGAGTTATAGTCACCAGCAGCGAAGAAGCGTTGACCAAGTGTATTAAAGAAATCTAGGAATTGATTTTCTGATATTGTAAATCGTGGTGGACAGTAAGCCGCAGACAGCGTGATATTGCCTCGTTTAGATTCTACGCATATCGATGTGGCTTGTAGGTAGGTTTCCGAATATCCCGTTAGTGGATAATGTTTGATGCGGCTTCTGACTAGGATACCAGTTCCGCCATGGGCTTTACCATCTGGGTGATTTGTGCCGTAAAATGCATATCCCGATAATTGGAAACTATATCGGTCCGTCAGATGAGTTTCCGCAAGAAGCATTATGTCAATTTCATTGTCTTGGAGAAATTTGGATAACTCCACTTTGTGGCGAGGAATGCCATTTGCATTCCAGAGTGGTACTCTTAGGAGAGCCATTATTTGGGTTGTTGCGAAGCGAGCAGTTGAATGAGAAGGCCTTGCATTCTCATCTGTTCTTGCATTGCGTTTTGCATATACACCATAAAATCTTTCAGGGTTTGTTGTAACGATAGAAACATGGCTTCTAAGCTACTTTGGTTTGATGGTTGCTCCACATGTTTTGTTGTCAGAGTCGGCTCAGTTCGAGTTTCGTGTGAAATCGTTCCTTGTTTCAAGACGCTTGCGAAAGAAACGCCTTGGGTAGTAGTCGATGGGGCAAAAGACGATCTCGTAGCTTTTGTGAAGAAGACTCCAGGGGTCGACTGCGAGGGTGTATACGTATTAAGGTTTCCATTGGAACGAGCAAATTCCGTGCGCGTATTAATCCTGCTCTTTAGATCTTTGTATACTTGGCAACCTCTGTAGTTTGCGGTGTGGTTACCTCCACAGTTACTGCATTTTTTAACTGATAGATCCTCCTTGTTTGCGGGGCATGAGGCAGTATTGTGCAGCTCTCCGCATGCCACACAATCAGATCGCAGAGCTCAGTAGGATTTAGTGTGTCCACATTCTTGGCAATTGGTACATTGCACTGGATTTGTGCGTTTGTGCGGTTTCTCTACAGTTACTCTGCGGTGCAATAAGTAAGGCAGTTTGTAAATTGGGTGTACTTCATTTTTGTTAGGAGCTATGTCTTCCGGGCTCAGCTCAACTTTGAAAAGCGGCTGGGGTTTTTTGTTTCTGTTTATTAAATTTATTACGGACTTGACCTTAAATCCCTTTTCTTCCAGAGCATAAGCCACTTCCGTTGCAGGTACACTTGATTCAATATCTTTGATTATTACTTGTAGGCCTTTGCTACTTTTTAGTTGGTGGGTGTAGTAGCTTTTATTTTCAGCTCTTAAACATTGTTCGACAGCGCGATAGTCTTTATCGGTGTTTACTTGGAGCTTTGTTTCGCATATGTTGTCTTTGCTGACGGATGTCACATAGAAGTTGTTGTTGCCTATTAGCGGGACAAGCTTTGTTACTAGGGCCACACAGCTGGTATCCCTAATGTAGATTGGCGGAGGCTTTAGTTTTGCGGCAGCTGCAGCTTTTTCTTCACTCTCAGCGTCAGACTGTTTGACAAGAATTTGGAACCTATTCCCAGTGAGGGGATCTTTGACCGCAGGTTTATCGCTTGTTTTGATTAATTTTGGTGTGTTAATTTATAATTTAATTAATTTTCGTTTGTTTATTAGTACATACCGATCGATGCCGGTCTGCACATACGAACTAGTAATGGGTGCTGTGCTCACTGATGTATGTGTTAGTGGGAGCGCGTGCTGAGTTGACGCTGGTTTCTGCATAGTTGTTGTTGTTGAGTTCGTACAGGTTGATTGCGCTGGAGTAAGCGTTACCGTACTTTTTGTTGCATTTGCCGAAAAGTTCATCATTGTGGGCTGAGGAGAGGGGGTGGGGCATTGAGAGCTCCACGTCGCGGTGGTATTATGAGAGCTTACAGTCGACGTTCTGATGGGCTCGGGAGAGACAATTGCAAAATAAGCGTTGTTACGCTTTATGTAAAGCCGGCGATCGTCTTGTTGTTCTTGCATTTGGGCATTGAGTTGGCTCTGACTCATGGTGTTGTTAGTGTTCTTTGCACTTGCATTTGCTGAATTTGTACGCGTAGTCATTCAATTAATTTAATTTAATTAAATATCAACTATTAGATATTATTGGACAACATAAGCACGAGTGCTTATGAATGTCCATTAAAGTCTTTTATTGCGAGTCGAAAGTTTTTGTTTTAACAACTGATTTGAAAGATTTTACAACGAATAAAACCGGAGCCCGACAAGACAAGTCTTCACACTTCAACCGACAGCAAATAAGGTTTTTTAAGAAACATGTTGTTATGATGGAACGCCAGACAGGTATGAAAGTAAAGGCCATCAGGAGTGATATCGGTACTGAGTTTGTGAATAAAGAGTTTAATGAGTATTTGAAGGGAAAAGGTATTAGAAGACAGTTAACGGTACCTTATACACCGCAATAGAACGGGGTAGCAGAACGCTTTAATAGGACCCTAGTTGAAATGGCAAGAGCCATGATGAATAGTGCAGGTGTGGGAGAAAGTTTTTGGGCAGAGGCCATAGCGTGCGCAGCATATTTAAGAAACAGGTCAACAACAAAGGCATTGGAGGGTATGACTCCATATGAAATGTTGGTCGGGCACAAGCCAGTCGTGAAGCATCTGAGGATTTTTGGGTCAATAGCAGTTGCCTTGGACAAAACTCCAAAGAAAAAGTTGCAGGAGAAAGGCAAAGAGTACATTATGGTTGGCTATTGCGATACCTCAAAAGCATATCGCTTCTTTGATAAAGAAACTGGAGATGTAAAAATTAGTCGAGATGTATATTTTATTGAGAGATGTGTTTCGAAAGATGTGGCAGAGATTGACATCCAGAGTCTGCTCGATGAGACTGAGCAAAATATGGAAAGTCCAATGAGTGTCGATCAGAGCGATCTGAGTGGCGAAAGCGGTTCTGAAAAAGTCCAATGTGATTCAAGTAATGAATCTGACGACGAGGTGGTTGGTAATACAGCTAGAATTGGGCCAGGCAAGCGAAAGATAATCAGAACAGGCGTAACAGTGCAGCAAGCACTTTCGAACCCTCAAGCGCATGAGTGGGAGACTGCTATGCAGGAGGAGTATAGCGCCATACTTAAAAATCATACATGGGAAATGGTAAAGATACCATCAGGTAAAAAACCCTATTGGCTGCAAGTGGGTGTTTTCCCTAAAAACGAATCCAGAAGGCGAAGCTGAACGATTCAAGGCGCGATTGGTAGCTAAGGGATGTAGTCAAAGATGTGGCATTGACTATGATGAGACCTATTCGCCAGTGGTCCGTTATGCTACGATCCGCATGGTTTTGGCGATGGCAGCAGAATATGAACTATACGTTCATCAACTAGACGTGTCAACAGCATATTTGAACGGCGATCTGGAGGAGGAAGTCTTCATGAGGCAGCCAGAACTATTTGACAACGAAAGTGGGCACGTACTGAAGCTGAAGAAGTCGCTGTATGGGCTGAAACAATCAGGCCGTGTATGGAACGCTAAGCTGGATAGCGTTTTGAAGAAACTTGGGTATAGGGCATGCGAAAGTGAGCCATGCCTGTACACGAAGACCACCAAGAAGAAGACTATCAACGTGATTGCAGTCTACGTTGATGATTTGCTGATAGCGTGTTCAGACAAGGGTGAGATGGTGGCAACTAAAATGGCAATCTCCTCTGAACTACAAGTTGTCGATAAAGGCGCAGTTGCGAACTTTCTGGGTCTGGAAGTTCAACGAGAAGGCGAGACGGGTGCGATCCAAGTTGACCAATCAAATCATATTTTGGGTTTGCTCAACGAGATGGGCATGAACAGCTGTCGCACAACATCAACGCCGTTAAAAGCTAACTTCCAAGTTAATTGCCATAGCGAGACGTGTAAAACTGTTGATAAGACGGAATATCAATCCGTTATTGGGTCCCTGATGTATATTGCATTGTCATCACGTCCTGATATATTGCACTCGGTGTGCAAATTGTCACAGAGGAACTCTAGTACTCATGGTGAGCATTTGTCAGGCAATGTCAGAGGCCACAAAGGAAGCCATTTACTTCCGTAAATTAATTAATGGGATGAGATTGATTGTTAAACTGGAATCTGTAACCATACATGGCGATAATTTAAGTGCGATAAATCTAGTTAAGAATCCAGTTTATCATGCCAGAAGTAAGCATATTGATGTAAGATAACACCATGTTCGAAATTGTTTTGAGGAAAATTTGATAAACTTGCAGTTTTGTCCAACAAAAGAAATGATAGCCGATATACTTACAAAGAACTTGTCAAAGATAAATCATATGAAATGTACTGCCTTGCTTGGACGGAAGTAGATTGTTTAATTATAAGAATTGAGGAGGAGTGTTGATACTGCAACCCTTAAATGTAAGCAACAGAATATTTTGGGCCTATGTGGCAACTCTGTACTCTTGCTATTAGCTCTATGTTAAGCTTATAAATACAGTTAGTCTCTATTGATCATCCAAGCGATGTGGTTCGACTCGTCTTTTACTCTTTGGCAGATTATATCCACCGGCTAAAACAGCCACTATCCTACACGTAATTTTTTAGCAGCTTTCGGATTCGATTTCCAAAAAAATTCAGAAAAGAGTATGAAATCGTTATTTGAGTCAATAGAACGATCTATGAACGAAGAACGAAAAATGTTGACCGCGGCTGAGCCTCAAATGTTTCATAAGCTGAGTCCAATTTTGGCATACTCTCCAACATATCAACCGGTATGTTACGAATAAATTCTTTGATATGGGCCTCCAGCGCGTGTTGCTGCCTTGTCGCTATAGACATGAGTCTTAAAATAGCCGCACAAAAAACAGTCTAAAGGCGTTATATCACACGATTTAGGCGACCACCGGCCCCAAAAGTGAAATAACTTGTTCACCCACTTCGTATCTTAATTGGTCCATTGTGTCGCGTTTTGAAACCACATGTCAGCCAGCTCTTCCATTTTTGGCAAAATGAAGTTTGTAATCGTCGCACGGTAGCGCTTTCAGTAACGTTTCTGCATTAGCCATCTTTAAATAAATTCGGTCCAATGATGCTACCGGCCCACAATCCACATGCATAGGCAGTTATTGCAATGCACTTTCTTAACCGAGCATGAGTTCTGATAATAAAATTCAAAGTCGATTCATGTTAAAATTATAGACCAAACTGACAATGTTCGACAGTAACGTGTGAGACGGAAACAGCTGAGCTCCTAAGATAATAAGCACATTGGCAATTGGCCTTTCAGTGGAAGAACTGCTTGTGCTGATTATGTTTTAGTCCCCAAACGTAGTAGGCGACATCCTGAAGTGCTCCTTAAATTGGTTCATTCGGAATTGGCTAATCGTTATTTCATGAAAATACTGTGAGCGTATGCGCTGGCCTTTAGGTTTTTTTAATTGTCGTTTTCTCTTAAGCTAGGTACGGAGACGCTGAGAATTTTCTCGGAGCCCATCTAATTACATAGCTCAGTGAATGCGCTGCAGAAAATTCTCAGAGATACGGAGACACCACAAATGCGCTCTGAGAATGAGCATGGCCTGCCAACTCGTTTTTTGGCCAAACGGCTAAAAGGACAATACAACAATTAAAGTCTTTGGATAACTTTACGAAGGACAAACAGGTGACGCTAATCGAAGCGGTCAAATCGCAACCCATCTTATGGGATTTGACTAACAAAAAGCATTTTGATGCAATTTACACTCTCCATAAATGCTCCTTCTCCTCCAGCGCCACGCAAAATGACCCCATAAAAACAAACAATGACATTCCCCAAAGCCTCTGCATTTATCAAAGAGTCTTCCAGTTTACATTTTAAGATAGAAGATTAACTTTTCTTAAGCGCCCTTTTTTTGTAAACAAACAACAGCTGACCAATGCAGGGTGACCGTTTCAGACTTAGTGACATTTTTTTGTCTTCTGGTCACCATACAGTCTCAAAGGCCGCTCTGAGAATTATGAAGAAATTCTCGCTGCGAGAAAATTCTCAGCATCTTCGTACCTAGCTTTAACAAAGTCAATCAGGGCCTTCTTTAGTCATATTACAGACAAGTCTATCGCAGCATGACTTTGGATAGACAATTTTAGCTGGCGGTAGCAGTATCACTTGAAAGGAGCTTTCATTTTTCCGATACATGCTCCTCTATCATGATACGTCAAATTGGCTATCATGATACCGGATCAATCGAGTTCAGCAGAATGATCATAAAAAATTATGCTTGATCAGGGAGCTAGTTGTTCTGCTGAAAACAACCAATGTTGCCAAAAAGAAAATCCCTAACAAAACTCCCCATTATATTCGAAAGTAAATTGAATAGAATGGTCAATCAAACTCCGTTGTTATACTCTGTACCGAAGGTACATAGAGTATAATAAAATTGTGAAAAAGTATGTAACAGCCAGAAGAAAGCTTCTCCGACCCTATAAAATGTATATATTCTTGATCAGCATCAACAGACGAGTCATGTCTGTCTGTCCGTATGAACGCACAGATCTCAGAGATGGTAAAAGTTAGAGGTTTAACATGTATGGCGCATATTCTTCTTATGTCTGCAGGCAGATCAAGTTTATTTTTAATTTTGGTCACGCCCCCTCTCGCCCACGCAATTTTTAAAGATAGATGGTTCGTTCTTTCTGGACATATTTTGTAATCAGGATAACTTATCAATCCGTCAAAGAAATGGTGAAGATCGGATGAACGGTTTTCGAGTTATGATCAAAACATTGGTCGCTGCTGCAGCGCAGTAGCAGCGCTGCTTTCAGCCGACTTGACCGACTTTCTTTCTTGATTTTTAATTAATATTTTGAAGTTATAAAAAAGTCGCTTATAATCCTGTGTTAATTTCTTAAAAGTTATCAAAATCAAAAGACTGTTTGCTGCTATAGCGTAGTAGCAGCGCTGCTTTCAACTGCTATTATGACAATATAGTGAGAACTACGAACGTATATTTTCAAGAGAGCCCTGTAATTCAGATGTAATCAATAAAGTACTGTTAACTTTAGAACCTCTGTTGTCGGAGCTACGACAAAAGCAAAAAATAAACCACAAAAACCTTTTACAAAATGCTCGGAAATGCTTTTTTACAATTTTTCAAGACTAAGGATGCGCAAAACTGTTCATTACTTTTTCAAATGCACGACAAATATAAAGAAAGTAGGTCGAGGCCGGCTATAACGTACTCTGTACCTTCCAATCAAAAACTCCATATAAAAAAACTGCTGCTTAAATTTTCCGTGTCGCGATTCCGTATCTAGTTTCCACTTTAGGCAAAAAAAAAAGCCTTCGTATTGGCACTAAGAAGAAGCAAAGTACAAAGTGGTAAGGAGTGTTACGTGCTGCCCAACGCTGTTCCAGCCGGTGCTGCCCATCATAAATGTTTGTTTACCCACTAACTCGACTATCGCTCAGCCAATCTTCATATGCATAACATGCTTAATATACGGGAGGTAGCGTGGCGAAAATTAAAATAAACTTGATTTGCGTGCAAACGAAGTATTTGTCCCATGCACTTCAAACTTATATTTCTTACCATCTCTGAGATCTGTTCGTTTATACGGACATGGCTATATCGACTCGGCTGTTGATGCTGATCAAGAATATATATAAGGTTCATATCAAAATTATAAGACACTTTTATAACTTGCATATCTTCCCTCGCAAAATCTTTCTGAACTGGAATATAACACAGTACGACACTAAAAAAAATCCCAGGATGAGACCCTTAAATTCTGATAGAAGGCACTTCTGGAAGCATTGCCTCATACCCAGTTTCTCAACTGTACCCTAGGATCGCGTTCTATGGGTACTTTTGTAGTAGCAACACAAAGCGACAACAATTTTACCTTAGAAGTTAATGGTTCAAGAAAAAAATCTACAAAATTCAGCAAACACAGACAGGGTCATTGGGAACGTAATATCAAAAAATCGCGTGATTCGTACAATTGGTTAAGGTACCTCCAGAAGGGGTCGAACTTAAATTCTTAAATATCTTTAAAACCACACGGTAGATTTTTAGTAAAAACTAAATTTATGGTGGAACAATAAGCTATTTCGTAGGCCTAAGAGATGTTACTCCTTAGCCAAAAAACCGCGAGATGGAGTACCATTTAAAGATCCACCCACGAACATCTCCATGTTAGTCATAAAGTAGATCCTAAAATAGACCAATCAGCGATTTCGGTGTCTCCAACATAGCCTTGGTTCGCGGGCAAAGAGTATTTTTGTACAAGCAACTGCCTTAGAACAACATTGACCATTAAGGGTATTAGCAGCTTCACAAAAATTATGCTATTAATCTTTCAGGTAACCTGCTTCATTGCAAGCAAGAAAATAGAACAAATTCACAATAAAAGGGCTTTAATGGACTAACCGCGATACACTAAGATGCCTCGAACTAAAGTTTTTAAATGATGATGTCTGTTTTCCCGCTGGTAATGGAGATATATACCCATTAGATTAATTCCATAATTTTTGCGAACAGTTAATACCCTAAATGGTCAATGTTGCCGTTAGTCAATTGCTAGTACAAAAATGCTCGTAGTCAGCCCAAAAATGCTCCGTAAGAAAATCTGAAAACGCAGTTCGGTCTATTTTTTTAGTCTAGTTAGTGGCCCATATTGCGTGGGTTGTGGGTGGATCTTTAAATGGTACTCCATCTCGCGGTTTTTTGGCTGAGGAGTATCATCTCTTAGGCCCACGAAATAGCTAATAGTGCCATCATAAATTTAGTTTTTAATAAAAATCTACCGTGCGGTTTTAAAGATATTCAAGAATTTAGGTTTTACCCCTTCTGGAGGTATCTTAACCAATTGTACGTATAACGCGATTTTTTGATATTACGTTCCCAATGACCCTGTCTATGTTTGCTGAATTTTGTAGATTTTTATCTTGTACCATTGACTACTAAGTTAAAATTGTTGTCGCTGTGTGTTGCTAGTACAAAAGTACCCATAGAACGCGATCCTAGGGTACAGTTGAGAAACTGGATTTGAGGCGATGCTTACAGAAGTGCGTTCTATCAGAATTTAAGGGTCTCATCCCGGGTTTTTTCCAAAAGTTTGACTTTGTCGAACTGTGTAACAAAAACAAATATGAAGAACGAAAGAATTGGTTGATATTTTTACCATTACAAGTCAAATAATAAAAACTGAGGCCAGACTGTGAAAAAATAACTAAATTTGCAATTTTTTTGTTAACGATCTTAATATAAGTAATTTGAATTAAAATGGACTGATCAACACTGCTTTGCAGTGCCTAATTCTTGCCTCGAATCCCGAAAAAAATGTGGCAAAAAACGTAGTCGTGGACGAAAACCAGTGTTAGATGACCGTATCAAGCGACGCATTATTAACAAAGCGAGCAATTCAACCGCTTCATGCTCCCAACTTGCTACACTCAGCTCAAAAAAGACTTCCACTATGACGGTTTGGAGGGCCTTAAATAAATCTGACCACATTGTAAGAGGTGTACTTAACAAAATTCCAAATTTGACCGCCCGCCGCAGCTCGTATCGAATTTGCACTGAAAAGCTTGTCAACAAACTGCGCCTAGGTAATTAATGTTGCATTGTTAGTTTTCATGTTTCTGATCAATTTAATATTGATGAAGTGCATCCTGTCTTCCGGAACTTCTGGTGAGATCCTTCTCACGTTCCAAGTGGATGTGGGTCAGTTGCAGAAATAATTACGCAGTTAGTTTTGCATCAGAAATTAAATTAACTTTTTATTTCACAAGAAAGCGTTCGCCTCGCTCAAGAGTACAAAGCAGAAAGAGACAGAGTGTTAGCAGTTCTGCCTGACCTCTGCTCATAAACAATGTGACCGTACATACAGATTAACATTGTAAATGCTATCGATATTTAACACCCTTCCTCAATGTAGATCTGTATGCATTGTCAATTACAATTTCTTCTTAATTCATTTTCAATAATTTTACAAAGTGACAATGCTTCTGCCTTGTCAGATTTTTTGTGAGAACATCAGCTAGCATATCATTCGTTGCTACATATTTCAATTTAATTTCACCTTTCTGGATGACATCCCGGACGAAATGATGTCTGATGTCAATGTGTTTGGATCCCGCATGGTACACAGGATTTTTAGCCAAGCTTTGTGCACTAAGATTGTCCCCAAACAATACCGTAGATGATTTCACATCTCCGCAGCCGATCTCGACGACCAATCGCCTCAAGTGCAACGCCTCCTTTGTTGCTGAAGACAGAGCCATGTATTCTGCCTCCGTGCTGCTCAAAGCCACGCAGTCCTGCTTCTCTGACTTCCATGAAATGGGCCCACCTGCTAGGAAGAAAACGTATCCCGTGTATGATCTGCGGTTAACCAAGTCACCGCCCCAATCAGCATCCACGTAGCCTTCTAACGCCTGGCCACAAGCACGATAGTTAAATTTGAACCCGATCGTTCCTGCTAGATACCGCATCACATGCTTCACTCCTGTCACATGTTCGCTATGCGGCTCCTTATTCCTTTGTGCCAACTTTACGACGAAATGGTAGATGTCTGGTCTCGACGTCAGAGCCAGCCACATCAACTCGCCAATAGCTGACTGATATGCCACTGCATCCTCAATCACGCAATCTTCGCTCTTGCACGCCACCTGGAAACCAGCATCCAGTGGCGTCGCTGTAGTCCGACACACCTTCAAGTCATGCCTCTGAAGCATATCCTCGATGTACAACGCTTGGTTCATCATTATGCCGCCTGTTTCGCCATCTCGTTCAATTTGCATGCCCAAAAACGATCGCAATTGACCCTTGTCGACGCACTCGAATTTCATTGCAATCTTGGCTTTGATTGCAATCAGGTCATCCTTCTTCTGGCAAGCTATAAGCAAATCATCGACATAGATTAATACGAGACACATACTTCCTTCTTATCCTGCTTATACAAGCATGGCTCGTTCTGGCATGGAGAGAATCCAATATCGCAAAGCGCCGCGTTCAATTTGGCATTCCACTCCCTTCCTGTCTGTTTTAAGCCGTATATCGCCTTGTTCAGCCTCAGCACCTGCTGAGTGATTGTCTTGTCTACGTATCCACAAATTTTTCAAAAACCTCGTTCTTAGATTTCAGAAAATATGTAAATATGCGCCTGGACATGTCGTCAATGAATGTCAAAAAATATGCTGAGCCACCAAGGGAACGTGTCGCGAATGGTCCACACACATCGGTATGTACAAGCTCCAACTGATGTTTGGCCCTGTTCTCAGACGCGGCCATAAATACTTCTAATGGTCGTGGTTCTGAAATTTTCTACAAGGCTCTTAAAATATATTTTAAAAAATATGGTTAAACGCTGAACATGATTTGTGGATAAACACCTCCCACTTCCATCCCCCAAGAACCAAACAAATTAATAAAACTACTAAGCAAACAAGAAAACAACAATTTAATATACTGAAATTTACACAGCCATTATGTATAAAACAAAAATTTATATTGTCTCCTCTAGTAAGCCATACACAGAGTCAAGTAATGTTGACTTATCCTTTTTACCAAGCTCTCTTTGTCCAGTTATTAATGGGTCCGACCGCAAAAGGAGTGAATTTAATATGTCAGTATTTGTTGCAACACGTGAAGTTTTTCGGCTATGATAAAGTCTACATTTTTTTAATTCTTTATTGTTCGACTCTGCAGCTTCCTCCGACAGCTCTCCGATTGATACAAGAGCATGCTCAATCACAGCAGATCCATGAATTAACACCTTATGGACTGTAGCCGGCAAATAGTACCATGGATACTCTTTGATTAGCTCCCTGGCAGTATCGAGGGAATATTCATTAAATTTAAGTACACTAATTTTGTACCCTGAAGCGATAGCTTGAAGTATAGTGGCACAGCGATGGATTCGATTAATATTTATTCCTGTAACTTCTGAAGCCAATTTTGGATTTGAAAAAAAATTTTCTAGCTGCATTTCCGTCGTTGGATCCTCTGCCTCCATTTCTGGCTTGTCTACCATTATACCCATTTTTTCGAAATGTTGCTTGAATGTCCATTATTCGTTGCTCAGGAGCTTTAACCTGAAACTTTTTGATTTCCAACTTGTATGACAAATGTAAAAAGTATTCGAAAAACCGTATTTTTGCATGAAGTGGGGATAAACCAAATTCGAAGTATTCTCTTCGCACATTTGTGCTTAAACATTTGGCCAAGTCATTCATTTCAGTCGGTTTTGCGGTACATATGTAACATTTAGCAGAGGATGACTCACTTAAAGCGTTGCATACTTTGCCATCTACCATAGTCAGTTGTAAGCTGTGCCCGACCAATATCCTTCTATGACACATACGAACCTCTGACTTCCTAAGAACTTTTATTTTCTCTTTATAATATTTTTCCTCGTCTATTGTCAGTTTGGTTGTCTCTTTTTTAAACTGAGAACGAACTGGCCTGCAGTAACGTGTTGACGACGGCCGGGGGTTTTTCCAAATTACATCATTGTTAGATTTTGAAATTAGTTGGATGGGTACGTATGATGTAACAAATAAGCTCTTGTCTTGCAAATCATTACTATAAAAACTTTGGTTGTTCTCGCTGTGACCTGTACTTCCATCCAATCCCCACTTTCCAATAAGTATTAAATTTTCAATGGAATCATCCGTGACTGTCTCGACTACTTCCGTTTGAAGCTCCAAAATGCTAGACGCTGTCTTATCCAATAAACTTTGCAATTCCACTTCTGCGTAAGATTCATCAACAGAAATATTGTCCGGGTATCTATCTTTTTTGGCAGTTAGAATGCTTTGATAGCTTGGAAATAAATCAAAGGAGAGCTTGCTATTCACAAAAGTTCTTATTAGCAAATATTGGTTCTTCGACATGGAGGCATCCATTTGAGAGAAATTACTTCAAGAGGATCTGCTCCCAAACATTTTTGCACTTGATGTTCACTCCGCAAAGCATTTACAGCGGAGTAATCTATTTCGGCGAGCTGAGCTATACTCCGTCGCTTTGTTCTCGATGGAGACTCCTCAAAATCAAGCTTTGGACGTCCACGATGAGCACTTTTCGCCGGCTTTTAAGATAACTTATCTGTACATTTCAATTTAAATGATTCGTAAGCATTTTTTGCGATCGTAACGAAATCAAAACTCATCTGATTTTTTACATATGTTGCCAATCGATTTCAAAATATCGTTCAATTCAGATAAGAAGCCGTTATTTTCAATGTCATGTTGTACAGCGTCGATCACTTGTTGCAATTTATTTGCATTGCTACCCTTTTTTGTGCACCATAAGTCGAAAATATGAAGGCGTGAAAATTTACAATGAATGGTTTCACCTTTGAAAGTAAAATACAAATTTTAAAAAAAGCCAAAAATAATTAGACTTGTTTTATATAAGATTTATAAAATGTTCAGTGAAAACCTTACACAAACACGAAAGACGTAAACAAAGACACAGCACAATAAACAGGCGGCACAGAGCTCTGCAGAGGCATCGCTGGGAAAATTTGACCTTGAAAAAAAATGACGGCGTGTAAGTAAATTAACGATTACAAGCACATTCGCAAATTTTCGCAGCTAATCTTACCGGACTTATTACCTTAAATGTTATACAAGTTCACTGGAAAAGAATCCAATTGGGGAATTTGGGGGGAACACAACTATAATTAAGGGTAAACAAACTAAAAACGAACAAAAACGGTACAAACAAATAGGTTAGATAAAACACAAATTGCAAAAAAATTACCAAGCAATTAGTTGGTATTAATTTTAGAATATATAATAAAAACCTTGAACTTCAAAATCCATTTCAAATAAACACAATATGTAAACCTATGCCACTGCCAGACCAATTTGAAGTGCGCTTTTGCTTAGAAATATTTGCGCTGCGCTTTGCAATTGAGCACGTGTTTCTGCTTTTAGTTCTATTTTTAGAAGGTCCCGTTAGATTTCTAGCGAAAACCGGCTTGCAAATAAGAAGACTGGACATTTGAGAGACAAATTATTTATGTTTATTTATGTTTTTTTTTAATATTTTCTGATCGTTTGATTTGATTTTTGGCCTATGGGCGGAACCACAGTGCGCTGCTGGGAACGGTTGTGTGTGAATTTTGCACGTCACGCACGACATCTTCTCAGAGAAATCCACATTCTCTATGCCAGACACCATATTATTTTTTGCAAGATCGATTAAGCTGGCGTAATTCAAATGGCCATACCTGTTATGCCAAATTGTTGCACTTTTCTGTACTGCGCCAAAACATGAACTGCGTTTTTCTTCAAAAACGAACAACTTGATTCTTCTGGGCGCATTCAATATTTCCTAGCCGTCATGGCGAACAGTTGCGAAATCCCGATCGAACATCACTGTGCAACCACGTTCTATGGCCCGCTTCACCGATATGAAATTTCCTTTAATCCTTGGAACATGCAGCACGCTCTCCAACTTTAGCTTGAACTGCCCTGTCTGGAGTTTCACGTCACCTCTGCCAACTGCCTTTATGACGTTGTTGTCAGCCAAAACAATATCCTCTGCATGTGAAGCATAGTTCTCGAACATGTTGCGAACGCAACACTTATGCGTCGTCGCACCAGAATCCACGCACCAACTTGAAGATTCCAGATCACCTGCGTCTGAAGCCGCCAAAACTGTAATCGAACGTTCTGGTCCTGGTTGTTGTTGCTGACTTTTTTGCGATTTTTCTTTGGCAATCTTTCTTGTAGTGCCCGCGCTGCCCGCAATTGTAGCACTGTATATCAGCCATCTCTTTCTTTTTCCGCACTGGCTTCGCCGTGGTCTGCCGGGCCTTTGCTTGATATGCCTGTTGCTCACTTTGTAGCGATTTCCCTTCGCCACTCCTACGCTCGCCTTCCTCCGGCAGCTTGATTTTTAATCTCTCCAGAGAAGGTTAACTATCGCGCGTTTCCATGGCTTTTCGTACTCCTTTGAAAGACTCGAAAGCAATATTATCGCTGCTAGCTCCTAGCCTAATATCCACTTCCGCGAGCTTATCCACGGTTGAGCAAAACAAATTTACATATTCGCACATGCAGTCATCCAGTGTCATTCGCAGCCCAAGCAACTTTTTATATAGCGACACCTTCCTTGTAGGTCCGCTTGGTTCATGTACATCTTTGAGTTTCTTCCAGGCACTCGACGCCGTTTGACAATTCTTGATGTAACACAGCTGTGTAGGCCTCAAGCTCAAAGTTATCATGGCCAACGCCTTTTCATTGTGTGCATTCCAAACTCCTGGACTTTGATAGGCCTCGTCTCGCCTATGACTTTCCACACCTCGGCATGCACCAACACGCTGCGCATCTAACTGCACCAGGAATCCTAATTCCCAACATCCAATTATTCGAATTGGTAAAATTACGCCATTTAGACCGCGCGCCTTATGACGTGGTTCTGCGAAACTGCGCAATCAAATCACACCCTTATTTTCTGCGAACGGCTTCCCACACTCGCGTGTTTCTGGGCTCATAACCTGATGAAGTGAATCCTGTCTTCCGGAACTTCTGGTTAGATCCTTCTCACGTTCCAAGTGGATGTGGGTCAGATGCAGAAATAATTACGCAGTTAGTTTTGCATCAGAAATTAAATAAACTTTTTATTTCACAAGAATGCGTTCGCCTCGCTCAAGAGTACAAAGGAGAAAGAGCCAGAGTGTTAGCAGTTCTTGCCTGACCTCTGCTCATAAACAATGTGACCGTACATACAGATTAACATTGTAAATGCTATCGATATTTAACAAATATTATTTAGGTAATTTTTTCGGATGAAAAAACAATTTATATAGATGGTCCAGATGGATTTCGCCATTACTGGCGGCGTGTTTTAAGAAAGGAGCTCCTTTATTTTTAGAAAAGAAAATTGGTAGCGGATCAGCAATGGTTTTTAAACGTGCGATATCAAGGGAATGGAACCTCCTTGAACCGCAGTTGTTTGTAAATCTGATAGATTCAATAAAAAAAAGGATTTTAGATGTGTGAAGATATAAGGGAACAACAATCAAAGCCTAAATTATTCGCTTAAATTAGTTTAAATGTTATTTCCTTTCGTACTTATAGACTTTAAGTGTTAAAAGTAAAAGTGTCTTATCATTTTGATGAAGTTGAAAAAGCCTTTTATTTTTTGTTTAGTTAAAAATACATAACTGTTGGAACAATAATTAAATTTTAGTTGAAACGTTTGTCTACATCGTTTTAATATAAATGAGCAGGTGTATATGCAATTCGCTTATATATCTTGCAATTATATTCAAAATACAAGGTGTCTTATAATTTTGATATGAACCTTACTTTTCGGGGTCGGATATGATTCCTTATGGCTGTTACATACTTTTGCACAAACTTATTATATTCTGTGTACCTTTCATACAGAGTATTAAAATGCTTTATTATCATTCATATCTAACGAGTGACAGAAGAAACATATCTCAGAGATGGTAAGAGATAGAGGTTGGACATGTACGGGACATATGCTTCTTATACCTGGAGGCAGATAAAGTTGTAGAGACAGAAGTTCGTACCTTCTCGAGTAATGAGCAAAAAAGTTTTCACTCCTGCAACGCACTAGCAGCATTAAAATTTATGCTGAGCATATACTTTCGTTGGTACAAAGTATATTATAATCGGGCTTGACCGACTTGCTTGTTTTTTATTAAATCGCTTCTTTTGATGGAATAATATGACGTCCTTCCTCTCTATTTACATGTTTTTCAACATTAATTATTTTAAATATCGTAGCAAGCCTGTTCTAAAATAATTTTGGCCGCCCAAACCAGCTACGCCTATTTTCAGCGCAGAAACTTCCAATCAAAGGGCATTGCGGGGGTTTAAGGGGGATCGGCCCCGCTCCTACATATATTTCAAGTATGCAGTTTTGAAGGTCATCAACCAAAAGTAGTTTAGCAATTTTTTACAACGGTTTTCATCATGATCATCACAAGCCTTTTTTTGGCCAACTACTAGACATCAAAAAAATTCCAAAATTTGTATGGCCAAAGCTGGCATGTCGACACTCCTTTACAACAATTTTTCCGGATTTTTAAAGTGCAAGCCGTTACCAACTAAATTCTAAAACTAACTATTTTAGATTTTTAGTCTAGGTTTCACTTTCATTTTTTACTTGTCCAACTGCCATTGCTAGATACAGTTTGTGTAATTTATTCAGAATTTGAATAGTTGTGGAACGTGGTTAAAGTTAATAAAAATAATAATGAATGTATATTTTCAAGTCTTTTTTTTTAATCATCCTCAGTGTCTTTGTTAATTACTGGATTAGCATCCACGTTCTTATATAGTTTACTTAAAATATCAGCTGGTCTGAGAATTTTGGATAGGTACCTACCGTGGGATAAGTAATATATTATTGCAGTCGAATGCGAGCAGCATCCCACAGTCCTGTTGCCATTCGCATATTCACAGCAATAGCTTAGTATGCCCGAGTGCCCAATGCTCTGCGGAACATACTCAATATAGCTTTTGTATGCTTTGCCGGAAATGCGTCGCGATCTTAATTTTATTTGAATTATATGCTTGCTTGCATTCAGGTAACTTATATTTTTATTTCCATGCACATCAATTATTTCAGCCTAAAAGGACACCGGCTGACTTAATTGTTAGGATCCGGTAAGCAGTATTTTTAGGTCCTTCTCGGGCATTTTCGGAAAATCCATAATATCCGATGATGAAATTGGCCGAAACGGAGTTTTACGTCTTCCCCTGCCACATTTTTCCACTTCCTCCCCAACGTCAGTTTTGAGCGCTCTTTTTTTTTATCCATTTGGCTTATAATTTCATCGCAGATTTCCTTGTCAGCGTTAAGCCGTTTGCCAACTTATTGCTTAAAAACCTTGCATTCCTGCAGATAGACTTTAGATGGGCAACAATTTGTTGTTCATCTGTTGGTGAAGAATGTGATACATATATCTTCCCCAAAATGCCTTTAATTGACCCATCTGACTTTGATCTGACATACCGAGATTCATTAGATTCTTGTGCTTTCAGCTTTTAGTGCAGGCATAAATTAAAATTGAATTTGTTTATATACAATGTTGTTAGATGTGTTACTTTAAGCGACATGCCTATATTTAACGTACCAAATCCAAATAAATCTTCTTTAACATCACGAAAGCAACGGTCAAAAATGCATATATCGCCAAATTTAAGAAGAGTCCTTAGTCCACTAGGATCTTCGAGAACTTTTTTAAGTATGCTGGCATCATTTTGATTCGCCGAAAAGGTCCCAAAGTGTTGAGAATAAATCCATTTGTAGTTACAATTGTAAATGGCTTACAGAGTGGCCTGAATATGACCTTCGCTAGTATCGTTTGAATTTTTTTCATGATGGAAATAAGTTCGACCAAATAATTTGCTGGCCATTAATCCAGTATTATGTTCAATCAATTCTTTCCTTGTAATTGCATTTAACAATCATTAAAATATAATATTTGAAAATATACATTCATTATTGTTTTTATTAATTTTAACCACGTTCCACAACTTTTAAAATTCTGAAAAAATTACACAAACTTTAATCTAGCAATGACAGTTGGACAAGTAAAAAACGAAAGTGAGTTAACGGCTTGCACCTAAAAATCCAAAAAATTGTTGTGGAGAAGTGTTGACATGCCAGCTTTGGCCATAAAAATGTTGGAATTTTTTGAATGGCTAGTTGGCCCAAAAAAATCTTGTGATGGAAATGATAAAAACCGCTGTTAAAAATTCAGGGTTGGTACCAGAAGTTTAAAAATCGCTAAACTACTGTCGGTGGATGACCTTCAAAACTGCATACTTGAAATAAATAAAGGAGCGGGGCTGGTTCCCCTTAAAACCAGGCTATGCCCTTTCATTCTTTCTTATGTATATACATACATATGTACAAAATTATCTATTAGACAGACAATACAAGCATGAGGTTATATGATATACGAACCGCTTTATATATACTGATAACTAAATAACATTCAACGGATTTTCCTTGGAAATATATCTCGTATTGAATCACTTTAGCAATTTACAATTTACACTTTTAAAAAATAAACCTGCATAAAATAAAAATATTTATGTATATATTTAAGAAATACATACATATACAACATAGAATATCGATTTCTTTAGAACTAGTTCATCTAAAAACTGGCTCAAAAAGTCATTCGAATATTGGGAAATGTGATGCATGCAAGGATAATTGATATGCGTCAAAATAGCGTCGCTCTTTTTAGAATCAAATTGGAGCGGTGAAAATGGAACAAAAGCCCTTTTGCTTACTTTTTAATTTTCTCAAAAACTACTAAACTTTTAAACCCAAATGAAATTGCAATTTGTTAAGAAAAGCTTAAACTATGTTTTTTAATTGAAGCTAGGGTGGATTATACAATTGCAGGTGCTCTAAATATCAAATCAAACATTTGTCACTCGACATTTGGATAAACATCATTCGTTCCAAATGTAGTGTCGCAATGCACGCTATACCGCCGAGAAGTTACCATTTTCATGAAGTATTTAAGAAAAAAAATATGAAAGTTCCCCCAACAGTTTTTAAGAAAATTACTCAACAGTGGACCAACCTCCAAATTTCTTCAAAAAAATTTGTAGGAAAAAATTGTGACACCATACTTTGTTCAATATCTCCACCTTCAGATGTTGTGCCGCAATGTACGGCATACCAGCGTAAGGCTGACGTATTAAAAAGCATTTTGGAATTTCGGAAATTTATAAAAATTAAATAAAAATTTAAATTGAGCAAAATAAACATCAACAATTAACTTGAGTTTTAATGTTAAAAAATTTGTAGGATCGCACGCAAATGTTCGCCTGCCACAAACTGAGCGACACAAGTATCATAAACAAAAAGTTTCGCGAATTTGTAGCCGAAAGTTTTGCTCGTCTTTTATTCGCCTTAAGTTTCGCCCGCGAATTCGCTCG
The DNA here is from genome assembly GCA_035044985.1 of Lordiphosa fenestrarum. Lineage (NCBI taxonomy): Eukaryota > Metazoa > Arthropoda > Insecta > Diptera > Drosophilidae > Lordiphosa > Lordiphosa fenestrarum. The sequence goes on along the minus strand of JAWNNO010005214.1, from coordinate 1,555 downwards.
CAAGCGAAGAGCTGATAGCTCTAAAAATTCAGAATATTTTAATAAAAATTTAACGAAACATAAAAGTCGGATATTTTAGGTTAAAATGGTGCCAATGAGGCTTCAAAGTTTCAAATTTCCCGGTTATTTTTTTTTTGAATCACTTTATAATTTAAAGCATAACCTAGACCAAGTGGTCGTTGGTCATAAAATAGAGCTTGAGTAAACTTACAACAGAGTTAAAAATTGTATGGTGTTTTTTATTTAAAATGCGCCAATCAAATATGTAAATATTTTTTTTTTATGCTTGATTGGTATTTATTGGATCTTTTCTTAAAGAGACTAACAATAATTTTTCAAATCCTAATTTAGAAACTATTTAAAAGAGAAAAAAAAACGATTTCCTATTGGAGGTAGTTTGTGTTCTGCGGCCCTTCAGGTCAAACGCTGGGTTGTTAGGTCGTTTCTTCGGAGACGAGAATGCGTTGCCAACATGGTGAGAGATTTTGCAAGTTGGTTTGGGTGGGCAAGAAGCTTCTCAGAATATTTGCGCTTAAGTTCCTCTATTTCAGTTTCAACCAGTGGGATGCTGAGGTCGTTGTGGATACAATTATTGCGAATGTACCATGGCGCTCCAGTGACGGTTCTAAGGATTCTCGACTGTGATCTTTGGAGGATGTCCACGCTGCTCGCACAAGCATTTCCCCATAGCTGCGAGCCATAGGTCCAGACCGGCTCTATGATGCTCTTGTACAGTAAGACTTTATATTCCAGCTTTAGAGGGAACGGGAGTTAATTATCCATTGAAGGCTGTTGGCCTTAAGCTTTATATGAAGTTTTTTCGAGTCTATGTGATTGCGAGATCAAAGTCGCGTTTAGTGATAGCTAGGGACAGGTGCTTCTGTTGAGTGTGAACGTCACGTGCTTACACTTTTGCTAGTTGGACATCGTGATCTGCTTAATAAGTTGAGAGCCTGTTGGTATGTCGGCAGTGTATAGTACGTATAGGAAAGGACCAAGAACACTTCCCTGCGGTACTCCGGCTCCCATGGTGAACTCTTCTGTTGTGTACTCATTTTGACGAACTGTAAATACTCTGTTACTGAAGTAACTTTCTAGAACTTTGTGTGTATTTGGTGGAAGCATTGCCTTTATCTTGAATGTAAGACCGTCCAACCATACGCGGTCAAATGCTTGGGCAACATCTAGGAAAATGGCAGAGCAGTATTCGTGGTTTTCAAACGCAGTCCGAATATCTGAACCGCATGTTGACCTCCTCAATAGTCCCGTGTTTAGTTCGGAACCCAAATTGGTGTGAAGGAATGATATTTTGTGCATGGGAATCAATTTTACGGAGTAAGATTTTCTCAAAAAGTTTTGATAAGCAAGGTAGCAGACTAATGGGTCTATATGATGACGCTTGGATTTTATAATTTCCTGGTTCATGGATCATTAGGATTGTGGACTTTTTCCATTGGGTTGGGGAGTATCCACATCGCAGTACTGCATTGAAAAGTCTTGAGATATATGTTATGGCAGGACTTGGAAGTTCCATAATCATTTTAGGCGTAATAAG